>CM053759.1:380895-412848 GCA_028658305.1 Pachyuromys duprasi | reverse complement strand
ACTTGCCCGCGGACTCACACATGGACTGAGGTCCTTGCTGGCGGAAGCCTGCGGTGCGCGCCCATAGTGTGCAGACTGGTCAAAAACGGTCCCCCCGGACCCTCTCAGTCTGGGGTGGCTCCGGGGATCGGTATGTGCCTGCCGTACACCTGTGGGTTGAAGCAGAACCCGGGTGCAGTGTGCGCTTGCAGTGTGCAGGTCAGTGAAAATGTTACCCGGTTGCTCCTCAGATTGCCCGCGAGACTGTATGATCCAGTCTATTATGGCAAGCGTGGGCGCCTAGCGCGGCTGCTCGTTCAGATAAGAGCTGTGCTCTGCTGGTCACCCGGAGATTTTTCCGGGGAATAACTGAGTGTCCCTCGGGTTTTCCCACTTGATTTTCTCACTGTAGGAGTTCCGCTCACCTGGCAATCACAAATGCTGGCGTTTTAGGTCTCAGAGTTCAGTCTCCTGGTCGCTGCATTGTTTCTGCTGTCCTACTCCTCAGACACAGTGTCCTCTCATGGCAGCCATCTTGGATCTCCTTCCTCTTCTGTGTACTTCTATACCCCTCTTTTTCCATAAGACTCCATGCTCTCTGACCAAAGTTTGACTGTGAGTCTCAACATCTGCTTCAATCCCCTGTTGGGTGGAGCCTTTCAGAGGACCCTGTATAGTAGGCTCCCATCCTGTTCCCTCTCTTCGACTGCTTCTGGTGTGTATAAAGAGTTCCCATTCTTAGTCTTCATCTTAGTCACCAAAGTCTGCCCTCTCGTTAGGCACATTCAGAGACAGTCTTACCTGGTGTCCCTCACTATCCTCCTCTTGGACTTCTTCCCTTGACATGTCTGACACCCTAATTTCACCATCCTATACCGAAAGACATGGGTAGTTTCTCTTTCAATGGGGATTTGGGGTCAGACACAGCTTTGTGGCCTACCTTTCCTAGTAACTGGAAGTCAAGAACCATGAGTAGGAGGCAAAGCCAGAGCTCAGAGCCTATTAGGTGGGAGCCCAATATAGATAAAGCTGAGCTCAATGTGATAAGGCTGGATGGAACCCCATGGCCAGGAGTCTTACTGGAACCAGTTCTAGACAAGGATCCAGTACGGATTGCAAGGATGGGAATGGCCAGGTAAAGGGGTGTCATTACCTTGCTACTGTACCCCTTCCACTATACCTTTCCCTTCCTTGGTTATAAGTTGATGATGACCCTATAGGGAACTAGGACATTGCTAATCTCAGGCATCTGGCTCCAAGGTGGGAGATCTGTTTGAATTATTTCTTAGCTCCTTTTTCCTCAATCCTTCTCATCCCCTGCTTCCTATCCCACCTGCTTTCTCTAACTGAATAAATCTGTTGTCATGGAGACAACACAGCTCCAGCATTACTGATTCTCTGTAGATCCCTCCAGAATTCTAAAGTAGAAAGGGCCCCACTTCTACTTCCCATGTGTTTCAGATCAGGAGTCCTGCTGAAAAACAGTATAGTACTGAAAGATACTGGGTGTGTCTACTTTGAGCTTTGCCTTTCTACCCAATCTGTTTTACCTTACCTGATTTACATTCACCCATAGGAGGCTAAGCTTAATTTATCATTTTCAGCCAAGGATCCTAGATGTGGGTGCAATGGTGGGATTATGTCAGGAATCAGTAGTTGGAGGGGCTGCACTGTTCTCCTGGCATTGTATTTTTCCCTTAGGGTAGATGAGCAGTCCCAGCCCAGAGAGGCCAGGTGGAATGCGCAAAGACACTGAAGACTCTGCAAAACTAGGGCATCCTGACATATTCCCAGACACATGCTGCCACCTTCAAGAATATTGCGATTGGAGAATTAGTGGAGCGTTTGAGTACCAACTGTGTACAAGCACATTTGTGAAGAGATGTCACACGTGGCTCAAAATAGAACTGATAATATTATTGTCTCCATTGTGTGAAAAAAAAAACAAGCCTAAGACTCAAAGAGGTCTAAGCTTAGTGTGTTATAGGTAATGAGATCAAGACCTGAACTTGAATACACACACACTCTGTCTCTCTGTGCCTCTTTCTCTGTCTCTCTCTCTGTCTCTCTGTCTCTGTCTCTGTCTCTCTCTCTCTTTCTCTCTCTCTCTCTCACACACACACACATACACACACACACACACACACACACACACACACACACATATCCAGCATATATGACGCCTATGCTATAGATGGAGTTCCTGGCTGCAATACCAGAGTAGGACTTATGGGGATCCTGCTCACTAGAAGGTTGAATTGTACTGTTTATGGCCAGAGGCTGTGGTCCCTGTTCTTTCTATCTTGACTTCTGTAGGACCTCTACTGAAATTTATGAAAGAGAGAGAATATCTCTGGAAATCTCAACCAACTTTGTACTTCTCTCAGAGTGTTAGCTTTAATTACACTGCATTACTCAGCCACTATCCTCTCACCCAAGTCATTAAAAATAGATTTTCTCTTTGAACTGCACTCTCTGCTCAGATCCACAGATAGTCAGGAGTCATAGGACGTGGCCCTGGGTCAGCCCTGGATCAGGAGGTTGGGTATTTCTGTGGCTGTGGCCACAGACTTGATAACTACTTCTGGATTGCTGGGGTGCCTACCTGCTTTTTCTTAGTGGCAATGTTAACAAGACTTTCAGAACTTAGAGGACAGGCAGGTCCTTGGCATTTGCTTTATGAAGTTTTAAGGATATTTGGACATGATTATTTACTTATAAAGAAAGACCTAGTCATGAAGATAAACAGTGATGATTTCTTTATACTACTGGATGTTGATTTGTAGGGAAGACAGCTGTTGGAAGTAGGATCTCTGACTGCTGGAGAATTCCCAAAATAATCTGATCTAGTAGTATTACTCCACTTTGATATGGTCATCACAAAGGCCTAGAGGCCTACTGCTAGCCATGGGCCAGACAAATAAAATTTGTTCTTCTGAGAAACAGATCTTCCTCAGGAGACTCACATGGGTGGGACCTGCTCATGGTTCTTCCATTATGTTTTTGGTCATGGTAAGTTTAGAAAATACCTCAGCAACAAATCTCTATTATTTGTCTCCCTCTTTACCTTCTTATCTCATTTTGTTCTGTCTGGCTTCTGATTCACCAGCTCAAACATTGTTAAGAAGCAGGAAAGCAAAGGAGCAAAGAGGCCTACAGATAGGATGTGCTGGCTGTCAGACCTGGCACAATGTGGCAGGAGAAGCTTTCCTTTAATTCTTGATTTTGCAGACTCCCTTTATGTGGGAGGCAGACAGACCTGGATTCTGTTTCTTCCACCTACAACACATGGGACCCTAACAGGTTACTTAATCCAAGAGTCTGTTTTCTAATGGGAAAACAAGACTAAAAGCATGTCTATGTAAGGTGAGCATAGGGGATAAATGAGATGATACATGCCGAGTGTCTGGCATGTGGTAGCTACTAGGTCAGTGGCAGGTATTGTTGTTCTTGATGCTTTATTTCATTCCACATTCTGTGTTGACTCTCAAGCTCAGAGCAAGGTGATGTGCTGATGTTGTCCAGCAGCCTGTCAGCCACCAGTGGGAGTACCTAGTACCTCTCTTCCCTGGAATGAGAAACAGATCCAAGGAAGAGGCATGATCTCACTGGGGCCTCAACATCTTTCCCCTATCTCTACGCAGGAAAGAGAGATGTGGGTATTTTTGAAAGGAGACTGCTCAAGGGGGCTATAGTACAAGGTAGGTCTAGAGCTGTGACTTAGAGAGGCTATCACATGTATGCTTTAGAGAATCAGGGCTATAGGCTGGGCTGGGCTTTCCTGACCACTAAGAGTCTTTTGCTCTCTGTGAGGACCTTGTCCACCATCAGGTGTAAAAGCAGGACAGACCCTTAGTTGACTGCAGAATCCTCACTGAGCCCTCTGTAGTGTTTGCAACAAATTGCAACAGTGCCAACAAGACTTCAGGCAGAGCTGGGGGCGGGGTCATCTATCACCTATCCCATCAGCTAGCACTATCTTGGGGTGCCTTTTTCCTCCAACCTCCTGGACCTACTCTGATCCTGCTTCAGATATGGCCCATCCTCTCTTTCCCAGAACTGACCCTTTCTGCCCCACAGCTGGAGCCTATGCAGCTTGTCCCAGAGGTATAAGGACCTTAGTGTGAGGACCAGTGAAAACATCTCTTTGAAGCCTTAATTTTCTGTTGGATCCAGTGTGGATCATAATATATAACAAAACCAAATGGCCTGCTCTCTTGGGAGTTGTGTAGATTATATGAGATCATTCTGTGAATTTAACCCCCTTTGCAGTAGGCCTTTGTCTACACAGCACCCAGGGAATGATTCTCTAGAACGTCATTGCCCTGCCTGCCAATGACTGTCAGATCCTTTCTCAAAATCAGGGTTGGGATGGGGAAAAGGAGAAAATTGGACTCAGCTGAAATCCTACAAATTGGGGTAAAACAATCTGTAGGAAGGGACTGAAAAAAAGGTACAAAGTAAGGCAAGAGCCAAGGAGTCAGTTCATCAGTTTCAGCTGCGATGTGCTTTGCCCCTGGCCCTAAGGATCAGAGAGTTGTTGACTAAGCCAACTGCATGCTCCAGCCATGCTGTCTATGACATCTCCCACCCTGTCACCTGGCTCTCATCCACAGAGAAGGCCTGTGTTCCTTTCATTGTGTCAGGAGCAGGGCACACATGTAGGGACAGGTGTCCCATCTGGAAGGGGCCAAGCAAATTCCAGAGAAGGAGAGGATTAGATGCTTAGTGTCTGGGGAACAGCTTTCTCTTATCCCTTCCCTCCTACTCTGTCTCTCACTTACATGGTGCCAAAGCAATTCTGTGAGACTCTGAACTCTACTCCAGCTGCTACCCCTGCAGCAAGTGGTGAACTACCGTTCTGGCGTTTGAGCCACTGATATACCTTGATTTTACCTCTATTATCGCATTTACTTCACTGGAATGAGTCTTGGTTTCAAATGAACAATCAGGTCAGAGAATGCATCCCTTTGTCTAACAAATTAGTATAACCAAAAGGCTCACTGACCACCTCAGAGACCCTGGGAATCAGGCATGATCTGTGTCATAGAGGATTTCTACTTTCAAGTCAGGTGTTTTTCTGGAAGGTCCCGCCAAGGTCTTCACACAGGGTAAAAGATGAACACTAGTGCTCTGTCCTTTTGGACAGTCAGCTTTGAGGTCTTGCTCTACTACTTCTGGGAATTCTTGCATCTGGATATTTATAGTTTCTCTGTGGACAGGAATTGTCCCAGGGCCTCTGCCCAGTGTGAGGGTGACAGTTCTGTTAGGGTCACAGAATCATCCTGCCTCAAGAATGGTCTTCAAGAACTTCAGGAACAAGGATCATTCTATTAGCTTTCCTGGAGACTTGTCCCCACAGCCAGTCATAATCTTAGGGTGTCCCTGATGGGCTACCCAGTGTACTGAGTGGAGAGAGTTGAGGGAAGGAGCCCCACATGTATACTCTACTGAGCCCTATTAAATAAGGTCCTAGAAGACATCAAGGATGCAGGGCCCCTGGGTCACAGGAGCCAAGAAGATAGAATGACTCATCTTTAATTAAGAGTATTTCTTAAGTAAATTACTTAATAGGACAGTTATATTCATTAGAAGTGTAATTATAAGACATAAGCTCAAACAGGAAAGAATGTGGAGTGTGAGGGTGGAACCCAGTCAGAGGTAGCTCTTGAGTGCCAAGGAGGCAGGCAGGGGCAGGAGATAATGCTACCCCATGTAACTCATCCTAGAGCTCCTAAGCCAACCCAGGAATCTCAGATCCCAGCACTCACTGGAGGGGCTTTAACCCACTTAAAATGAAATAATAAGCAAAGGAGTGCCCCATTAAACTCTGAATCAGCCCTGGAAAAGCCCTGCCCCCAATATATCATGGCTACTCTAGAAGGAAATGCCCATTCTCCAGAGGCCTGAGCCTAGTCCCAGCAACTGCAAGACTGATACCTGGGGCTTCACACAGGGCTGTCCAGAAATTCCCAGGTTTGAACTTGGTTATTTGAAGATTCTAGGAAGGACTTAGAAGAGCATAAATCCTTAAGCTAGGTATGGTGGCATACACAGGCAGGAGTAAGGAGATTTTAGAGCCTGCCTAAGCCACCTAGCAAGACTTTGTCTCAAAAAAAAAAAAAAAAAAACGTGGGGGAGGAGTAGTGGATGAGGGGGAGAGGGGAGAAGAGAGAGGGACTGGGAAGAAAGTAGGGCGGGGAAGCTGAGACTGTGATGTAAAGAAAATAAATAACTTAATAAAAATATAATTAAAAAGAAATCATTTTATAGACCATCATAGAACTCTTCAGATATTCATCCATTCATGTTCTTTACAAAAGCAACAGCTCTGTACAATACACAGGCCTGAAAATAAAGCCTGATGAAGCATGTCAGAATAAACATCATCATCATCATCTAAAACATAAAATAAAACTTAAAATCTAATGGGGGAAGCCCATTTCTCCCTGGGTTTGAAGAGGTCCCTAGAGTTCTTTTGTTTGCATTTGGGCTCTTGAAACTTACTTCCTGCCATAGCCCAGGAACAGTGTGGTTCTTTTTTTCCTGACCCTAAGACCTGCCATTTAAAGATATCCTAAGAAGTATAAGTTACCTATACCAGAGGCTTAAGCATACCAGCAAACCAGCTGGAGAGATGGAGATCCCACTGAATGAACTCATCTTTGTTGTCTAACCTTATGACTATAGTGGTGGTTGTGGTTCAGGGACCATCCACTGAGAGCCACAGTGCTGTAGTAGATTCACAACCACCTGCTTATGAAAGATACTCTTTTGATCTGTGCATAACAAGCTGAAGAATTCAGAGACATTCTACACGCTAGCTATTTCAGCCTTCCCCAGCCTTCCCAAGGGAACCTAAGCCCACATTTCTAACTCATACCCTTGCCACCTTGTCCTCATACTGGCTCCTAAGGGACTCTGCTTTCCTAAGATGCAGGTCAATCTTCCTGAATTATGTTGAAGACATTTCTCTTAAAGGCCCAGGCCAGACTCACTCAGAACCCTCCTGGCAGCACAGGCAGACATAAAGAAACCAAATGCTGGCCACACAACAAAGCTATGGGCTTTGTTGACACTTTACTAATAGCTATATTTCAAACCGTAAAAGATCTGATTTAACCTAATATATGCAAAACATTAACTTTTGAAGATGTCACTATCAAATTCCTAGTGTGATGTTTGCCTTCTTTTCTTTACTAAATCTTCAGAATTGGTATACATTGGGTATTTATAGCACACCTCAGTTTGGACTGGTACTCTCAAATATTCAGCAACCACATGGAACTAGTGATCATATTAGGCAGTGACAACACCAAAGTCTTTCTTTTCTCAGGATCCCCCCTGCCTTTTTCATGTTACCCCTAGAACACAGCACTTTGGTCTGGTGGCAGCTCATGTAGAGCCTGAAGTGATAGCTGTGTTTTAATGTTGATTTTTGTTTGTTTGTTTGTTTGTTTTTATTATTCTGATGTGTGTACTACTAATGTATATGGAATACCAGATCAACTTACATGAATGAAACTAAAATTACTTGATGGTATACACAGGAAAGGTCTACAGGAGCTTTTCATTGTAAAGGTCCCCTCCCAGTCACTGTGACAGCTGTTCCTCTGATTTGTGCCTAGCTAGTAGATCATAAAGAATACTGCAAGTTCTCAAGCTCACCCTTCTTTTAAGTTTCCTGTTTCACTGTACTCTGCCTTTTATTTTTAAAAAAATCCCACCAGGAAGGCCCAGGAAACAGGAAAAATAGCTGTGCTATTGGTTTCATGTTTGGAGAAGAACAGGGTTTCACTATCTCCATGGCACTTGGCATGAAAGTGGTCTTTGTTGATGGAGACACTGCTTTCATTCAGGGCCCCCATTCCCAGCTGCTGAGAGCCGGGCTGTGTTTTGACAAACGGGCTGAATGCAATGCAGACAGTTGTTTTAATTTCCAGCCAGATTCAGACATCACTCACAAGGAGCCTGAAACCCAAGAAAGGGAATGGGTACTGGACTGCTGCTCTTGGGCCTTACAGAGTAGACCAGAGTGGACCAACAGAAGCCTGTTGGGTATTTGGGGTACTCAGGAGATTGAGAATCATCAGACCTGGGCATGGCACCCATTTCTCTAGGAGGCATCTGTATGAAAGGTGCTTCTGGCAGGTGTTGCTGACTGTGAGTAGGTTTCAGGGATTATTCTTTGGTAGTGACAGCTGGATGTTGTATTTCAACTGTCAAATGTGCAAGTCTTGGGCTAGATAGCTCAGCAGGCAAAGCATTTACTGTAGAAGCATGAAGATATGAGATCAGATCCCTAGAATCCATGTAAAGCTGAGCTTGGTAGCATGGTTTAGAATCCCATTGCTCCTACAGCAAGATAGGGAGAGATGCCAGGAGAATCCCTGGAAACTTACAAGCCAGCTAGCTTGTTGTATATTGCAGTGAACTGCAAGAGACCCTGCTGCAAATAAAGTAGGAGGCAAAGACTGAAATTGTCTTCTAACTACATGTGTAATATGGCAAATGCATGACTGCATTTACACAGAGAGAGAGAGATAAATGTTTTAAAGAAATTGTCCCAAAGAGATGTGAGTAAACAGTGAGAGATTCTTGGATATCCAAATTATAAGAGAGCACAGTCTCCTTTTAGCCTCCCATAGGAGTACTACCCTGCCTGCCACTCATCCCCATGATGGATATATTTCGGACAAAGTGACTATTGCAGATCAGACAGTCCTGAATTTCTTATGTCAAGCTTTCTCATCTGACACTGTAACTCTGTTTTGGTAGTCCATGCTATCATTAACCTCTTTCTAGTACTCTATCAGATTAGACAGGACTGACCTAGAATCAACTTAAACCTTCCCATACATTATGCTTGAGATTTTTAAACCAATGGTACCCTAACCTATGCTTAATGTTTCTACTTTTTAAAACAAATTTCCAGATTTTATGCTTATATTCCCAACATTTTATTTCAAAGAGAGGTTTACTTTTTAAGGCTCAGCATGTCACTCGGTTTTATTGTGTTGTAGTGTACTAAGAGTGAGTGGTCCCATAATGGGAAAAGAAAAGTACGCTGTCTTTCCCTGCCTGCAAGTTCTAGTTAGAATGAACTTGTCTATGACACTTTTGCCCAAGATAACCCTTCAACTTGGAGAGTCTTTTGGGTCTCTTCATTTGATGACTCCTCTCTTCCTTCTTTTCTTCCTTCTCTTTTTCTTCCTCCCCTTTCTCCTTCTCCTTCTATTTCTATTCTTTTTGTAAGACTGAGTCTTACTTTGTAGCCCAGGCTGGCCTGGAATTCACCATGTGGCTCAGGCTAGGTAACTTACAAATAATACTCCTACCTGAGCTCCCACTCAACACTCAAGTGCTAGAATTCCAGACATAAGCCAACATGCCCAGCTGTATACATTCTTATCCTTGAAGACTTACCCTTAACCTAGGTCTCTATCTTCCTGACAGATTAGCCTGGATGTCCTGAGCTCCCAAGGCACTTAGTGCTCACACCAATCCAAGGCTCCGTACTGAGTAGCATACAAAGTCAATCTCAGTTGGAGACTTCCGACTCCCTTGAACTGTTGGACTTTGCCCTGGATGAATCTATGCTTTTGCTATGGATTGTCTATTGCTGAACATCAGAGGCTGCCACAGAGTTGACATTCAATAAGCTTTCCCTGAGTTTACCATGTTAGGATCCATGTTCCCCTCACAGCTGTTTTCCCCTGCGAGTGGCAGAACATTCTATCATTAGACTTTAAGTCATGGTTTCACCTGGGTCCACGCTTCTAGTATGTGACAGTCTTCTATGGCCTAGAAAATGAGCTTGTATTTCCAACCCAGAATGTGTTTTTGCAACTCAGAAGCCTTGTACTCAGCCAACAACAGATACCTAAGATATGTCAAATGGAAAACTCCAACTCTCTACCCCTTTTACCTTTATTGTCACATGTGCTGGGCAAGTGCAGGAGAGTGATGTCCACACACATCAAGCTCAGGCCCCTGCCAAGCCTAGGCTTTTGGGGGCAGGGCCAGGAACTTATGAAGTTCCCACTCACCAGACAAAGCAGAATTAAACAGGCAGCTCTTCCCTGTGGAGGTTCCCATTTTGCCAGACTTTTCAAAGAATGGGAGATTTACTAGAGAAACTGAATGCAGACATCAGAGAATGGGATAATTGGATCCAGGTGGTTCACTTGGTTGGCTATAAAGTGCCAGTGCCATGCTATGAATATTACTTAATGGGAAAAGTTCCTCCCCCACCCTCCATGTGTGCTGTGCAGGAAGGATGTCTCAGCCCAAGCCCAGCTGAAAGCTCTTCAGCGATGAGTTTGTGCCACTCAATAGCCTTTCAGCAGAGTTAACCATTTTCAATACTTGCCAGGAACTTGCCAGGCTCTTGAAAAGACACTGGTGGAAAGAAGCAACAGGCTGGAGGATTCTCTTACTACCCTTGGTAAAATCAGAGTCCTGAGCTTCCATTCAGATACATTTAGGTTAGCCTCTTCTGACTCAGCCCACAATGAGCTGGAAATGCCTTAGGGGATAAAGGTGAAACACAGCTTCAAGTTGTCACTTTGTGAGTGTCCCATGCTCCCTTTCCTCTTTCTGCCAGGTCATCAGGGTCCCTGTTGAATCATGTGAACAGTACACAACTTGTGGAGAATGTCTAAGCTCAGGAGATCCTCACTGTGGCTGGTGTGCCCTGCACAACATGTAAGTTTGTGTGTTCCAGAGGTGGACCTAGCATGCAGAAGACTAGGGGTGGAGGGTGGGAGGGAGGGTTCCTGGTGTGATGGACTGGACAGTAGAGGAATTTCCCTCTTTTGAACAGCAGAGGTTATAAATGAGATACAACGTGGAAAGTAGGAAGAGCGACACAGTTTGCTTCCTTCTCAGCCACTTTGACACTATATGATTATGTTCTCATGTCATTGTAAGAAGTCGCAGTGCAGCTATAGAATCCCTAATATTTCCAAAAGTCTCTTGTAGTAGCTGGACAAGAATCCAGGCTAAAGCATACAGACCAGATGGTAGAGGAAAAGAACTTAGAATTTGCACTCTAGCTAGCTGCTGTGTGACCCTAGGTGGGTCCCCTGACAACTGTGGATCTCCAGTTCTCCTTTACCAAACAGAAGTGCCTATGTCACAGGTGAATTGTGAAGCCTAAATGAAATAATAAGTGTTTTGGAAATAAAGAAGAGACAACACAAATCAAAATAGTTATTAAGGACTCTGAACCCTTGGGGGGACCCTTCTGGCCTCATTATTTCATGATTCCAAGAAGTTTGCAATGCATCCAACTGGCCTCATATCCCTATTCAGATACATCCCCACCACTGAACAACAGCTCAATAGAAATGCAAAATCACACGTAAACTTCCTAATCCTACGAGCCCCAGAGGAAGAGAAAAGGGTGAAAGCCTAAAGCAGGAGCCTGGCTAGGGATTCTGTTACCCAATAGTGTTGGAAACTCCATGGCACCATGCCAGCTAGCAAAGCATCTCTATGAAATGTGCTTGGTTTGGGGTGGAGTCGGAGGCAGAGGGCCAGAGTTCAGGGTCCTGTACAATAGCTCTTGGCTTTCAGCCTCTGCAGCAGGTGTTGGGAGGGCTCTGGTGGGAGGGAGGAAGGCTTTACAGATGCAAAATCTGGACTGGATTTAAACCGCGGACAAAGGATTGAGTCCCTGCTTGGGTTTTGGAGGTAAGAGATTTCTCAAAAAGTTTTACAAAAGTAACCTCAACAAAACTGGACAGTATGTTTCCATGTAAGTCAGACAGAGTGTCAATATGCCAGATCTGGCAACTCTGCTCCAGGAATGGAAAAGGCAGTAAATTTGTCAACTTTCAGTGAATCTGACCCAACAATCTGCAGGCTCTTTCTCTGAGGAATTAAACAGTTCACTGACAGCTATGTGGGAAGGTCTCAGGCTTTAAGCTTTCTCACTCTGCAGCAGTCACTTCTTACCTGTGCCATCTACAGCCTGCCCCATCCTCCCCCACCCCGCCTTTCTCCATGCTTCAGTGCCTGTTATACTTTGCACACTCAGAAAGAACACTGTAGGATTATAGTTTGAGGTTATTGTTTATTCACAGCAAGAACACTGCTTTTTCCAACTTGTACCAGTCCCTATGGATGCATCAGTAGTGACCCCATCTTTCAGCTATCCTAGAATAACTCATCCTCCTTCTGGTCCAGGTCATCTGTGTCTTCTAGAATGATGGAGCCCCATCAAGAAAGCCCAGATTATCTCTGCCTACTGAACTCCTCCCTTGTCTTTATAGAGTCTTCCTCACCTACCAGGGTACAGACCTTCTAGCCATTCATTCTAACTACCAAGCTTGCATGGGGACAGAAGCTGCACCTTTTATATTTAGGTTTCTTATTACCTGGTATTCTCATCTTCAGCACTATACTCCCTCCTACACTCCCAGGCTCTCCAGCCATCAGGACAGTGAGAATCCAGCAACTTCAGACCCAGGCCTGAAAGCCAGCCTCTTCTAAAGAAGTAGAAGTTTGAGGCAAAGGGCTAATAACTGAAAGCCTCTGGGCCCCAGGGGAAATGAAGCCCTCCTGTCTCTTCTATATTATTTGCCCTTGCAAATGTGTTATTGTCTCCCAGACTATTTATCTCTGTTAGGGTTGTTGCCATAAATAGTATGATTTAAAAAAAAAAAAAGAGCCATTTCAGTGAGTCAATGAGATAAAGACTGTAGTCAAGAGCTCACTTTAAAACTATCATAAGGGTTCACAGAAACCTCCATAATTCTTTCCTTTGACAGCACTCATATTTGAATTCATTATGTACTTGGAAGGGGAGAGGGGAGGAGCTTGGGTAGTCTGAGTAGGAATTACTGCTTGGCTGTGGAATACAATAATGCTGTGTCCTGTGTCTATTTGATTTGGAGTGGCACTGGCCCTGAGCTGTTCCGTGAAACACAGCAAGTAACATTGCCAAGCTTCTGAGTTCAGGCAACACCTCACTTACCTGCCTCCATGGAATGAGGAGGTTAGAGTCATCACATGGCAACAGGCTACAATGTTGGGGCAACAAACCCAACAATGGAGCCATAACCTCTTATGAATCTGTGTTCATATAGGTGCTCCCGAAAGGACAAATGCCAACGGGCCTGGGAAGCAAATCGATTTGCTGCCAGTATCAACCAGTGCATGAGCCTGGAGGTACACCCCAGCAGCATCTCTGTGTCAGATCACAGCCGGCTGGTGAGTATGCAGCAGGGGGACAGGAACACACAGCACACTTTTTAATACCTGCACATATTGATCAGAATGTTAGTGATGTGTGTGTGTGGTAACTCCTGTTTTAAGGGTACAGTCACCATAATCTGTAAATTTGTTATCCACAGATCTGTTTTGTAAATCTGAATTTTGCATTTAGCAACAAAAATTATAATGTCATACAATATGTAGTAGCACATTCTTAGGACATAATATGATTTCAGTCTTCTGTGTGTTAATCGTTCAAGAAAGCCTTAGCTTGCCATTGTGTTTGGTGGAGGCAGAAGAGAGATTAAAGAAGACTGAGACTCTTTCAAAGTGTAGGCTTAAAGAGAATATTAAACATAAAAAATAGCCCTCAGCCACCAGTCAAGGTACAACCCAAAATATTTCATGTCCTTAGGCCCTGGCTGCAATTCCATTTTGAAGGTTTTATGAGCATTCATGAGTGTACCTTCCATAGTTTCAATTCATTCATACCAACCAAGAGGTTTTGGCTACAGTAGTGCTAAGGAAACAGTCAGGGAGGTTGTGTCTATGTGAGAGCTAAGGACAAATTCACCTTTTAGTGGCTTGAATTCAGAATGACGTTTTTCAAATCCTGAAAGTCTAGTTTTTTACCACTAAAATAAAGCTTTGCAACCTTAGCTAGGCTGGAAAAATGCTGCTTTATTGTTTAGACATCACTGGTCCTTCTCTGATTCCCTGAGCATCTTGTGAGCCTCCTGCCACATACCAGGGCACTTCTGGAAAGTAGAAGACCCAAAAGGAACAGAGGAGCAGAAGCTCTGGCACTTCCAAATAAATGGATGAGTGGTAGCCAGGGCAAGGATCTGCTTTCTCCTACCTTCCTAGCTCCTGGCCAGCCTCTACCCCAGTGAAGCTTACATTCCCAGGAGCCCATGCTAAGGCCTGTGATAGAATCCTAAGCTCATGATTCACTTGCAGATCCCTATGTTCTTTGCAACTAATTCCATGTCAGATAGAACAGAGCCTGAAATGAATATTGGTACAAATCCCCTTACGTCCTTGAACATCAAGTGCTTTCTGATGTTTGACAAGATTGAAGAATTAACAATAATAATTATTATGAAGGCTATTGACCCCACACATCACACAGCCCTTTGTTATTCTAATTACTTGTTGTCAAAGATGGAAGATCACTAGACCATGCCTTTCTTGTATAGATGAGATCCAAGAAGGTTCCTGAGCAATAGGTCCTGGCAGGGAATCTTACCTAGGGCCTAGTTCTCCTGAGCTCTTGCTTCTCCCACAGCTCAGCCTGGTTGTCAATGATGCCCCCAACCTCTCTGGGGGTATCGCCTGTGCCTTTGGGAACCTGACTGAGGTGGAGGGGCAGGTGTCTGGCAGCCAAGTCATCTGCATCTCACCTGGACCCAAGGATGTCCCTGTCATCCCTCTGGATCAAGGTAAGGACTGTGTGCCAAGAGTCATGGGTGGCATGGTAATCATAGGATTTACAAATATAGGTATGAAGCTACCTGACCAACTTTACATACCAGATGCTAACATTGACGTATTAAGCTTGTTTGAGTTTGAAAGCACATTGATACACCCAAAGTGAGATTCACGGAGGAAAATGTTGATTCTTTCCGGGCTGAGAATGCATAATGTGCACTGTGCCCAATTTGTGTCCCTTCTAGAATTGGTGGAATTCAAGGACTAGATTACATTGAACTTGGCTTGATGGGTTCTAGGCTAATATTCTGAAATTTTTTCAGTAATTGATCATGTCTAACCAAGTCAAGGGACTCATAGAATCTGTTGCTGTGGAACAGTCTGAGAGTCTCTGGAAACAAAACAGGTTTCAGACAGGCTTTCTCTACCATCTATACTCCTGGGTGGCTCTATAATATGGCCTTCTTTCCCTCAGGTTGTTCACTGGACTCCATGTTCTCACTCTGTCTTCTCTTGCAGACTGGTTTGGCCTAGAGCTGCAGCTGAGATCCAAGGAGACAGGAAAGATCTTTGTCAGCACTGAGTTCAAGTTCTATAACTGCAGTGCCCACCAACTGTAAGCATGCCTCAGAAGGAACCTTGCCTGGGTCTGGATGTGTGTACGGGGTTCCACTTTCTCCCTCTAGGGCAAGACATATTCAGTAGTTACAATGAAGCCTCTCTAGGAGGAGGGGGCACTGGCTCATATTTATTTGAATGGCAGTCATTCACAGCCTCTAATTTCATTCCTTTGGCCCCATCCTAGTATACTCTATCCCCAATTCTGAAGGTAGGAAGGAAAGAAGAAGGTCCTGACCTAGGACTATAAGAAGAGGTCTTCACTTCAGCCAGCTAGCAGTGGCTTTGAAGGCAGGGACTGACAGTGAGTGGAGTAATCTGCAATGCACACAAAGGAGAATAGGCATGAGTACAGCAACCTCTTCTCAGCACCCAATGAGAAAATCTGGACTAGAAGAGGCAGAAGAGGCTTTAACTTCAGTGTGCAATGTATCCCTCCTTAATATATGTTATGAGTAAGACAGAACAAAAGGAACAAGAGGTGGAAATGGCTGCAGGCAGCTAGGCAGGGCAGAGACTGAAGCAGAATTGGATAAAACTGATCAGTACCCACTACATTCCACCAGATAACCATGCTTGGGATTTGTAGACTTTTGTGGGGGAGGACCTGTCAACTTTCATAATCTATGGCAATGGCAACAGAATCTGGTGTTGGTGAGAGCACCTGCACCACCGCAGCAATGCAGTGTGAAGTTACCACGTTCAGTGATGGATTTCTCTGACAAGGAAGATGCTGTCACAGGCAGAAAGTTTTAGCAGAGAAAAACAAGTCTCCTTGACAGCAAGATTTTATTTTATTGTGTAACATTATCTTACCCTTCTTTACTCCTGGCATTCTATTAAAAGTCACAGTGTCAAGTTCAGTTCCCTTTTTTTAATATAGTAAGCTGAGACCCATAGATAATAAGGGCTGCAATGACAGTGACAAAATGAGCCAGTAGAGGAGTCAGGTTAGAGTTCAGCAAATACCATTTCCTTTACCCTGGACTATATTCATTATTTACATGTTGAATCATATGATATTATCAAGAATCCATCAGTGATCAAGTACATGAAATAACATTGACTCAAACTCAGAAACAAAATGATTTCATACATTACTAGCTTTGGAGTGTACATGGCTAAAAAGGAATTCTTTGTGGGGTGTGTATAGACCAAGTCACCTCACACTTGGTCTTACTAGCCTGAGACCCCCTAAATGGAAGCCTCCAGATAAAATAAGAATCCCGCCAGGGGGCGCCAGATTGCAAACCGTTTCTGTTCATCACTGCTTAGTATAGTTCTGAAAGGCTATAGCTTACAGAAGCTGAGGAGGAGCAAGGCCAGAACTCTCAGTAAATTTCCATCACAGTGGTCTGCACACACAGAGAGACTTCAGGAATACCCAAAGAGAAGAAGTGCTCCCTCTGGGAACAATGTGAATGCCATAGACTATATGCTAGGATCACTAGTGATATGGGGCAAAGTTACCATTCAATACTGTAAATTTCACAAGCTCAGTAACACAGGTGCTGTGAACCAAATTGCAAATACTCAAAAGTCATTCAGGAGGTTGAACTAATAGGTGATTTAATTTCTTGAAAATTATAATCATGGACTAAAGAGATAGCTCAGCGGTTAAGAGCACTGGCTGTTCTTCCAGAGGCACTGAGTTCAATTCCCAGCAACAACATGATGGTTCACAACCATCTGTAATGAAATCTGATTCTTCTGGTGTGCATGAAAACAGAGTGCTCATACATACATAAAAAAATAAATCTTTAGAAAAAAAAGAGTAATGCTGCTATAAATAGTCATACACTTTTTTTTAAAGAAAGAAAATAATCACATTTAACATTATACTCTCATACATTATCTGACAACACTAAACATCCCTGTGGACTACACAGGAATGTTTTGTTACAGTCTGATGAAGAAACTTTAATGCACAGAGTGAGTGACTTACTCAGGGTGACATCAGTGTTGGCAGCAGAATCCGGACTAGAATCAGATCTGCCTAATTTCTGCCTCTGTGCTCTTTCAGCTCCACTGACTGATAAGCGATGGTATGCTGACATTCACTACCAGCAACCAGCTGTTTAGAAATCTAATTCATAGTATTTACTAATTTCTGTTGTTTAAATTCTCCCACCGTAGCCAATTTCAGTACCCATCAGAATGAAATTCTAGCTTGCAACATTCCTAAAATATATAAACCACTGTTTTGTAGGTTAAATTACTCCCACTGCTGACCCAGTTTATTCCTAGTTTTTTGTCCCTATGATCATCTCAGACACAGAATCCACAATTCTCTGCACTAGAAGATGCTCTACTAGTTTACCTTTCCAAGAGTGAGCTGAGGATGTAAGGCTAACAGCCTTTCTTTGTGTCAGCCCTATAGAGCTAGCCCTCTTACTGTCTCCTCCTTGCAGGTGCCTGTCCTGTGTCAACAGCGCCTTCCGCTGTCATTGGTGCAAGTACCGCAACCTCTGCACACATGACCCCACCACCTGTTCCTTCCAGGAAGGCAGGATCAATGTTTCAGAGGTAAGAAGGTTACTTGTGGCATGACAATATTCCCAAAAGAGCAGCCTCCATACACCACAGATAGTCTGTTCAGTGACTTAACCATCTCTTGTCCTGGTCTATTGTGGTCACCTTATCAGAGATTCTTTATGTTATAAATAAATTATACTATAAATATTAAGAAAGTAGCAACAGATAGCCCCCAAGCAGAGGCTATATCTGCTGGACTGCTAAGACTGCATTCAAGAGTGTAAAGGTGAAATTAAACACTCAGAGGAACATGGCCAACAAATAGACTCCATGGTCTGAGAGAGTATAATGAATGCTCTCTATTCTTTGAGCCTATCCCTTTGCTTCGCTGTAGACTTACTGTGCTTCAATAGAACATTCACTCTCGATCATTTTTTCATGCCAACTTTTCTTCCAACTCTAAAATTCAATGATTCTTTGACTCTGATGTATTACTGGGTGGGTGGCCTTGGAGACAGAGAGGAATCCAGCTAGTAAAAAAAAAAAAAAAAAAAAAACATTGCCAAAAGCCCTATTATATTATCTAGTTGAAGCTCCTTCCCTAAAGTCTGACCTGCCTTTGTCATTGATATAGTGGAATATCATGTTGTTAATCTTTACTGTGAATATTCCCTTAATACCAGTTATTCACTAAGCTTGGTTCTCTCACATTTTCCCAATATGCCCTGACTCCATGATCTGGCTTCTTCAATTTCCATTTCTTTTGTCTATTTTTTCATGCCCAGGGGTAGTCAGTTAGAACTAGACAATTAGGACCTTGTATTCTTACACTCATACTCTTGGTTCTCCTAATTTTCACAGTTGTGCTGGTTGCATCTATGGCTAAACATAAAGTAGACCTTGAAATGTTTTTGAAACATTTACACCTGACACTCAACAATTCACCCTTTCTGAAATGATATGCATTATATGCAGTTTTTTTAAAAGTTTAAGAAAAAAATGCTGGGGAGTGGTGGTGCATACTTTTAATCCCAGTACTCAGGGAGGCAGAGGCTGGTGGGTCTTTGTGATTTCAAGGCCAGCCTGGTCTACAGAGTGAGTTCAAAGACAGCCAAGGCTACACAGAGAAACCCTGTCTTGAAAAAAAAAACAAAAAACAAAACCAAAACAAAATAAAACAAAAAGTAAAAAAATGCTCTGTGTTGAGAGGAAGAAATAGATGCTACATAACTAATGTATAAGATATACCCACCCACAGCTGCCTCATAGTGATAAAGCCAGTTTTCCAGTTCCTAGGACAATCTAGAAAGGGCATGCTGGAATGCTACATTGATCTTAGTGTACACTGGGAATTAATTCCAGGCCCAAGATTCTGCAGGAGTTTGAAACCAGTCTTCTTAAGGATGGGGCTTAAAGTGCAGAAGGTTTTAGGGCAGAGATTAGCACAGCCTGGGAGCCAATGAAAGAATGGCCATGAGAAGAAAGCCAATACAAAAGAGCTAAGGGCTAAGCAGTGGAAGATTAGCCATCTCTGTCTCAGAAAACGACCTTCATTGTAGCCTACTGAAGTTCTAAGTTCCTTCATAAACTGCAAGAGGAAAGCTGGGAACCCAGGAAGAGACTGGTGCAGATCAGGACAAAGAACAACACTGTGTCTGTAGAGGCTACCCTAGCAGGCAAGTAAAAATCCAGAGCATAGCCTGAGAGTGACCTACAACTGGAAGAAGGGCAAGCAGATTTTCAGAGGGAGCAAGACAAATGAACTATGGTGGAGAGGCCTGAGGGCTGAGCCCCAGAAGACTAATAGGAAGCAGGCCCAGCCCCCATCACCACAAGGAACCACTGAAGCATAGCTCCTCTTGAGCAGCAAGTGAGAGATTTGAAAGTTCCAGAGAACTTTCTAGAGAGATGCCACTGCCTCCCTGTTACTCAGGAGTCAGTGGGCACCAAAAGATCTTGGAGACAAACCTGGACTTCCATCCCCTATTCTAACTTTCACTCATTGGTGTCTGTGCCTTGTGTGCCTTGCCCCTTTTGTCTCCTTCATCTCCCCATTTCCCCATCAGATTGTGTAGGCAGCTGCTCTCTTGCCCTGATGCATGCTGGCTATTAGCACAACACTGGGACTAAATGGAGGCTGTGAGGGAAACCCAGAATTCATCCAGCTGCTGGCATGACTCAGCAAAGGAAGTGGAGTACAGTTTCCCAGCACAGTAGCTAGGAACACTTTCTCAAAGTCCTAAAATACAACTGAATCTTTTAGCCACAGCTGACAACATGTTCCTTCCTGGTCAGTGGTTTCCAGGCTCAGCTTTTCTATTCAAAGCTCTGCTTTAGGGAACCCCACTCTGCAAAGTTCAAAGAATAGCAAAGTGCATTGCCCAGTTTGGGTAAAGGTGTTTTAGGGACTTTAAATACCTTAGATAACTTTTTGGGGTCATTGGAATATATTTTTACCAATTCCATCAAGCCCTCCTCCATCTTTGAATCAAAATTCCATGCCTGTATACTTGGTGAAGCAATGTATCACTGATTAGCTCCACCAGTTAGCACCCTACTTCACAGCGCTGCAACTGTCATGCCTCAGAGTTTTGCACCTGTGGCACCATTCTCAGGGAAGCCCTGCCTTCCCAGGGCTGTGTCATTGGCATCACCTGGAAAGTTGTTAGAAATTCAAATTCTTGGGTCCTCTCCCAGATGAAGCTAAAGATTAAGAACCACTGACAGATGGCATGTCAGTTGATTCTCTAAGCTGAATGCAGTTTCCTAACTCTTATTTGGCATCTGTAGTAACCAGGAGGGCAGCAATTTGGGGATATTGCCCAAGGCTATGGAGAATTCAGCATCCAGAAAAATCTGACTAGTTTGTTCTCTCAGAAAATTGGGACCTGTGAGCATATTGGTCTCCATGGCCACAGTTATGCTTGCAAGAATGGCTTTGGTCTGACTGTTGGTCGGGAAGATTCAGTTGTGGCTGGACCAACACAAATCTCCACAGATGGAAATTCTTCCAAAGAAAGGGCCATTTCTAGAAATTCATCTACCTACATCCTTCCAGAACCTGCTGGGCTAAAGCCATGCTTACGCCTGACAAGAAAGAACTGACAAGCTGGGCCACAGCCCATGCAATGGGGAAATAGAAATATAGTATCGTGCATCTATTGCTTAATTTTCATGTGTGCATCACCTTATTTGTGAATAAGTTTTACAAATTTATTCACTATTTATTGACTATTTATTAAGCTGATTCTATGACAGACAAAACAGGCTCAGTATTCCTCTGATAGTTGGTCAAAGAAAGGCAGATGTCAGAACTCAGTCCAAAGTGGCTTTGAGTAAGCTTGAATCTTCTGATTCTGCCATGTACATATACACACAAGAAATACACAGTAATCATATTAACAGTTGGTTGGATTTGGGGGGTGGGGGTGAGACAGGGTTTTTCTGTATAGCCTTGACCATTCTGGACTCACTTTGTAGACTAGGCTGGTCAAGAATTGACAGAGATCCACCTGCCTCTGCCTCCCCAAGAGCTGGGATTATAGGCATGGGGCCCAGCATATTAACAGTTGTTAAACCAGCCTGTTACCACATATCACTGCAGATTCGTCTTTTGTGTAATCTAGTTGTCAGGTATTACTAACCCCAGTCTATACATGAAGAGGCAGAACTTCATCCAGACCATCTTTTAAGCCCTTTGAAGGTGATGGGCTTCATCTTTTCTACACTCGCCCCTAGCTTTCTGACAAGCTACCTAAACCTCTATTTTCTGTAACACAGTGTTAGCAGGTAGTGTGCACAGGAACATGTATAGCTATCAGCCTTGAAAGCTCATCTCCCTCCACAGTTGAAACAGGCCTAGTGAGATGTAGATACATAAATATCTCTTTTATACCCATCCCAAGGGAAAGATAGAACCAAATAAATCCGATTAGCTTCCCAGGATGCTGGCTGCTCTCACTCTTTGAAGTCCAGCAAGTGAAGATAATGCCATTTCCACATGGAAGAAGTCCTTTTGCGGACTAACCGATCCTCAGCACAGAACCAGGGGGATCCCAACCAAACTGAGTGGGCAGTAAGGTATGGCCCTGCCTCTTATCCAGCCCTGCAGTGTTATCAAACAGGATATCTGTTCACCTTCATTTAAATTGAGTCACCTGCTGAAGAGACTTGGCTCCAATGTGAGGTACACAGAGGAGATAACTTAAGGTTGTTATTGGGAAGTCTGCAGGGTCAGCAGGGGCCATTAGTATTATGAAAATGTTAACAAACATCTTAACATTCTAAAAAAAAAAAGGTTAATAATAGTTATTGGCTTTCTTGTCCCTAGGACAAAATCATTCTCTCTTTTCCTCTTTTCTTGCTCTCCTCCCTCTTCTCTATTTTCCCCTTCCCCACCCCACTCCATTCTGTGTTGTGTACACATGAACAAGTGTCAAAGGAATGGCGTCAGGAACCTGTCACCTCCCTAAGCCCCAGGTGTACTCTGAGGCTTCCTGGCTGCCCATTCTCCTGCCTCTGCCCTTGGTCTTACCATTGCCATTTCTATCCCCAAACTCCTGCCCTCTTGGGTCCATCTCACAGACCAGGTCTGCATCTTACTTGTTGCCGAAGATGCAGATTGTGTACTTGGAATACCAACCACTTTTTTCCTTTACCCTGGGAATAGAAGAAAAGTTTTCTTCTATCTGACCCCAGAGCAATTGCCAAATAAACAAAGCCAATGAATCCTTTTTGCTACTAGCCAATCTTGAGCATGGTTAGGCATTAGGGAAAAGCCTATTAATCATCTTTAAAATTAGCTTTTTTTAAGGCCCAAAGGAGCACAAGAAGTTTTCTAAAATTCTAGACTATTCTTTGGAAAAATATAGTAACTTATAAATAACTCCTGCCATGACTTTCCATTCTCTAAGCTCGATGCATCACTGGCACATATGAGTGTATTCAATTTCTCTCCACAGCCATAGAGGATAGGGATGGGTTCCAGAACCTTTTTCAGATGCCGAGTTCCTTTTGTTAAGTAGTGTGATATTTTCATAAAACAACACACAATCTGTCCTGTACCTTAAATGATCTCTAGGTTTTCAGAATCTCTCACTCTGTATATTAGTCAGTGTATATTAGTAGCCGCTTTCTTTATTTGAGAAGTAATCACAGTATGGACTCTGTACATATCTAGTACAGGTACAACTTTTGTTCTTCAAATATCTTTGGTCATTGGCTGATGGAATTCATGGATACTGAGGGCCAAATTTGGGAGTTTTTGCTGTCAAATGTATAAAGGATGCTACAGTCTTATTTGCTGAGCTCAGACACCATACTTCCAAAAGCATATCTTCAAGCTAATAGGCCACCTGAAATTTAAATTTGTTCTCTGAACTCATTAGAAAAACAAGAACTTGTCCTTTGTAGCACTTGGTTCAATCTCTCTCTCTCTCTCTCTCTCTCTCTCTCTCTCTCTCTCTCTCTTTCTCTCTCTGTATGTGTGTCTTTTTCTAAGTCTGTGAATGTGTGCAATCACACAACGCCCATTATATAGCAGACTTATTTCTATCATAAATTCTAGCTAGGCTCTAGCTAGATTTTTAGCTGCTGACTAGATGTGCTTCTTTTCAAAAGGATATCTGGGTTTCCTGCCTATAAATCTGTAAAAGACTCTGTCAAAAGTGCCTGTAGGGCATGAAAGTAAAAGAGCAGTAAAGAGCAGGCCTATGAGTTGACAGGTTGAACAAACTGGCTCCTAAACTGGGCCCCATCTGCTCTGGGATTCCTTATGATCCTGTCTCTCGGAAGAGCTGCTTGTTGGAGTCCTCCAAGGAGATGCTTGCTGGTGGACAGGAGTGGCCAAGCTTACCCTGGAAGCTTACCCTTCCTAATCCTCCCAGACCAGTTCTCAGTAGGAAACTCTGGCTCCAGCTTTGTGTAAATGGTCATTCTTCTCAATAGATAAGGCGGTGCCTGTAGGTAATTATGGCGTTCCAGAAATCATGGCCATCTGTAGTCCTGGCTTGTAGTCTCTTGTCCCTTATCAGCCTCCAAAGTTGAAGCTAACAAGAAACTTCAAAATTCTTTTACTTATTGCTTTATTTTCTTCTTTACAGTCACCCTCCTGTAAACAATGGTTAAGTATCCACTACACATCTGACACAAGATGAAGACTTGAGATGTGGGGTGGAAATATTCAGACTTAGTCCTTGAGAAGATAACAGCTAAGCAAGAAAAACAAGTCCACAGAAATTGTGGCTCCACAGATTAAGTGCAAACATGGAGCAATACTCAGAGTTCTGCTTGAAGTCAGCACAGGAAAGGGTCAGGCCAGCCTACCTGAGCCAAGTTGGAAGGTTGGGTAACTAATGATCAGCTATTTGATTATGTTGAGGTAGGGCAGGGACAGGAAGAAGATGGCAGTGGTCAATAGGAGTTAGTCGTCGATAAGGACAAAAGCATGTGCAAAGGCCCAGGTGTGTGAACAGTATGAGAGAAGGATATGTGTTCAGTATGTCCAGACAATAATGTGAAAAAACAAAAAGGTTGCAAGCTGAGGCTGGAGTATGATAGGTCTGCAACTGGGATCTGAACAAAAGAAGAGACTATGTATGTTCACACAAAGGAGCTGACAGATCTACGGTAGCTATTATGATTACTCAACAGCCTGTGTTACACAAGGCTTCTAACAGGAATGGCTTCTGGCATTTGGAGTCTCTTCTTGGAGATTGTCCACACCTTGCAGAAAGTCCAGCAGTTTTGATACTCAGGCAGCAAATACCAGCAGTGTCCTCTGCAGGCCTTGTAACCATGTAAGATCTAACACATTCCCCAAATCCCCCTCCCCCCCTCCCCAGGAACTAGTGTCCAGCAGTCAGGGAATGTGGAGCTTCCTGCAAGAACTCCCTAACTTTAGATCCCTGGAGATTAGAAATGTTTCTGAAGGAAGAATTTCCATATCCACCCTGTAGGGGGCATATCAGCCAACAACACTCAAATCTTTCCTGAAGGAGGGAGAAGTCAATAGTGTGGTGTTGGACCTCTGCCTCCAGACACAGACTGAGCAACATTGACCACCTCTCCCCCCCCCACACACACACACCCTCCCTCTCTCCTACATACTTCTCATGCCTCCTTTCTACTACACTTTTCTATTAGGATTTTGTTTTCCAAAGCAGCATAGTATTCACACATGGTAATGAAAAGAGATAAAAAAGCCAGAGCAAGTATTTAGAGCATAGCTATGGGGTGGGGGGGGGTACTTGATACCCCTCCTGGAGAATTAGAAATCCAGGCTCAGCTGGAGCTGAGAAGCTGAAGCTGTAGATAACAGCTGCCTCAGGCATCAGACAATGTAAAGGTCCAAGGGGCTGGGGAACCAGATGAAACCAGAGGTGGGGTGCCTGAGCTGGGGACATGAACCCATGGAGGCTCTTTCATTTAGTCTCAAGAGATAAAACCCACAGTTTGATATACTAGTGTTTGAAAGTTAAATTCTAAATGGTAATACACACCTCAAGATTAGGATGGCTTGTGGAATGGTGTTGACAATATCAAAGCCCAGAAGGAAGAAAAGATTTCATCCTCCCCACTGACTCAACATGTTAAGGTGTAGCTCTTCTTATGGGCAGCTCACTGGGAAACAGGAAGGCCCTGTCCTGGCTCAGGTGAGTAAAGAGCTCTGAATGGAGGACTAATGGAGCCCTCTGCTTGTTCACTTAGGACTGTCCCCAGCTTGTGCCCACGGCGGAGATTCTGATCCCAGTCGGGGAAGTGAAACCAATCACCCTGAAGGCCCGAAACCTGCCCCAACCCCAGTCTGGCCAGCGAGGCTACGAGTGTGTGCTCAGCATCCAAGGGACTATCCACAGAGTCCCTGCCCTGCGCTTCAACAGTTCCAGTGTGCAGTGCCAAAATAGTTCAGTAAGTGTCTCACACATATGCATCGTAAGCAGCACCCATGTCACCCGGGACAGAAAAACCTGTGAGCCCACTGAGCCATGATCTCAGAGAAGAGAGCCCTCAAGAAGACCTTAATGGTGGAAGTTAAGATTTGGAGGTCCCTTTTGAAGTTAAAGAGCACATTTTGCCATTGCGGAAACTTCTGCCAAAAGGGATCAACCCCACCCAGCACCCTATCCCGTGCAGTATGTGAAGGTACTGGAGAGCATCTCTGGGATGAGGATGAACAGGAAGAGATGGAAGGGGAAGAAGGTGATACAGCATTTCAGGAGCCACAAGGGTTAAACCTGCCCAGAATGGCGGACAGAAAGCACAAGGTGTTTAATTATAATTCCAGCTCAGAGAAGATCTTTTTATCTGCCAACTCCCTGTCTCTGACGGTGGGGGGTCAGCTCGGAGATGAAGGACTTGACAAAGGTGTTGAGGGAAGCTAATTCACCTGGGAGAGATAAAGAGAATCTGGGCCTCTTATCAGGGAGCTGTCAGATTATGGGGTCACAAGCATTTGATAGAATTTGTAATCGGTGCCAAGTGCACAGGAAGCCAGAATGAGAAAGAGCACAACAAAGGAATAAGGCAAGGGAACTCTGGGTGGGAGGGCAATGGTGATATGCCCTCCAGAGCTAAGTGACCATGGCTAGAAATGGGCAGACATAAAGAGGGACTGACCAGGAGACTTAGCAGGGTACAGTGGGGACTGTGCCCCCCAGGAGGTTGTGAAGGGCTTGAAAGTCCTCTGTGAGGGTCAGAAGAACAGGAGACTCAGCCTCTGGTGGAGGCTTTTTTTTTTCTTATTTTTTTTTCTGTGCTGTGCTATGCGATGTGAGCAGTTTTTTTCTTAGACACTTACCCAGGTAAAACCTATCTGCAGAAGGAGGGGGATGGGGAGATAGCACAGTCAGTGGAGTGCCTGCCACCCCAATAATAAGGACCTGAATTGGGATTTCCTCATACCCATGTAAAAATGCTGGTCACAAAGACTCACAACTGTAATCCCAATGCTGGGGGTGGAATGATGGAGGAAAGTCAGATCCCTTTGGGCAATTAGTCTAACAAAATCTACAAACTCACACACACACACACACACACACAAACACATTCAGAAACTCATCACATACACCTAGGAGAGAAAAACCAACCAGCCACTCCACAACTGTTGCCACATGCCCTGTAGGTTCTAGGTGTGAGATTGCAATGAGGACATTAATTTTGATTCCCCAAACACATGCACTCTAGAGAATAAATGCATGCATAAAAAATGCATCCTAGTTCCAGGAAAGTGCCAAACTAAAGACAGAAAATAGCAAGATCAAGAGTCCAAGGCTAGGAGGGAGCAGAGGGGATGGTGTGTGGGGGAGAGGTACTAGAAGGAATATTAGAAAGAACACAGGAAGGTGAATGAGAGCTAGACTAAATGAACAAGGGTAAGCTCAAAGGGTAGCAGTTGTAGGGAGAAAACAACATTCCTTTTGAGATACAGACTCAACCAATATACAGAGAGGAGCTTCAGCAACTGTGTTTAGAGCTGATGGATTCAATAGGAGAAAGTAGTGGAAACCTGAGCCCTTTCAGATTTCAGAAAGAACTAAAGGCTAAGCCAGAGACTTAGGCTGGCTCCTGGTATCCTTACTGACTAGAAGTCAGGTATCAGAGGGTCCCTTTGGGCAGCATGAAGAGTTGCTTTACACTCTGGCTTCCTGTGAGAGAGAGCCTTGACAGATGTGTGCACCTGTCCTGTTTCTGCAGTACGAGTATGATGGGATGGACATCAGCAACCTAGCAGTGGACTTTGCTGTGGTGTGGAATGGCAATTTCATAATTGACAACCCTCAGGACCTGAAAGGTAAGCAGCTGCTTCCAGGTGCAAGTTAAATCTTTTCATGACCTTGGGAAAGGCTGGGGTTGGAGAGATCAGAGCAGACTGCTGCTGTGCTTTGAGTAGCACACCCCCTCTGCCAGCAGAGCTCTTCAGAAACCGTTAAAGAAACATTTGAAGCCATCAAAGGAGTCCTGTTGGGAGCCTTGTTTTATTACAACCAGAGCATCTGCCGGGTGGCTGCCTGCTCATCTGCACTGTTTTCTGGTTCCTGGCAACTTTGAAGTATCTATGGAACCTGACCTAGGAGAAAACACACAAAGCATCCTGCCAGCCTCCCTAGAAATGGAGATATTGCTCTCATGCAGGCTTTCCTTCCCAGGTTCTCAGCCCTGGTCACTGTCACAACACAAGACTGTAAGACTGTGTCTAGTCCTGAGACTAGTAGTGTATTAGTATGTTAACGCAGGCTCACATCTGAAGCAAAGAAGCTCAGAAAGTAGGTCTGGGCTAGAGCAAGATGGAAACTCTGAGGCTCATGCCCTGTACACTCATATTATACTCATCCAGAAAGCAGGTCCTGGCAAGTCTGCCCTCAGGGCAGCCCTTCAGAATGGCCCATCTACTAAACGCTTGTCATATAAGGCACTCATTATGCAATTCGCTTGAAATTGTTTTTATTACTTACCTCAGTAACTCCAAATGTGTGCTATTATTATTATTCTAATTCTGTAGATGGTGAAGCTGAGTCATATAGTAAGTGTTAAGATAGTGTGATTTCAGAGCTGGCATACAAGTTAGTACACACCAAGATGAGGCCTGTTGCCGCTGCTGCTGGGCTCAGGGTGAGATTTGAAGCCTTCTCCCATCAGGAGCCACATGTCCTATTATGCTTCAAGTAAATGGAATTGTCATAATCTCTACTTCAACTCTGGGCACTAGGAGTGCAGTTAAGGGGATAGTAGGATCTGTAGGTTCTTCGGTGTCTGTGGAATACCACTTCTTGTCCCAGGCACACTGTCAAAGTCACTGCAGCCTAATTGCAAGAGAGGCCTCACCAGGTAATTTGTGTCTGCTTGTTCCTAGGCCAGATTTTTTTTTCTTTTATCGCTAGAAGATAGATATTTTCCTTGCTTAGTTAGATCGGTTAGATCCCAGAGGTTTCCCTAAGATCTTGGAGGAAAATAGCCACCAGATCTAGACTGGTACAGCAGACTCTCCTGACTTCTACCAGGCTCTGTAGGTGCACAAGAAGCCTTGACTTGCCTTCCTTCTTGTGTCTACCAGATACTCAGAGTACATGGATTGGGTTTGGAGGACCACTGTGTTTAAGAACCCAGGTTCCCAGACTCAGTTAACCAAGTTCCACAGCTATTGCTTCTACTTTAACCAAGCAAATTAAGACTAACTGTGGCACCTCTCTACTTCGTAGTGTCTTCACATCCTCCCCAAAGGAAAGGAATCCCACTGCCTAGGGTCTTGCTGAGGACATAAGGAGCTCATGGATAAAGATTATATGATTCAGATTTATAAATGCTCCAAAAGTACTTGTCCAATTCCAGATTTCCCTTGCCTTTCCTGTGCCTTAGAAACCACAGGCTTAAGGGTACTTAGAATTTAGGGTGCTGTATGGTTTGTGCAGCTGGGACAGGGGAAGCTAGACAGAACAGAGGTGTCAGGGAGTGCTATGGAAGAATGAAAAATGCCTCTCCCACGGGTCATGCACATGACCTCCAGCAGAGGCAGACAGCCAGGTCACAAAAGCTTAGGGCAACTTGGCTGGAGAGGATGAAAAGTGACTGTCTGAGTCATTGCTCGATATCCCTATGGGATTATATCCACATTCAGTGGCATAGTATTTACACATAACTGCAAATATCTAAATTATCTCAAAATGACTTACACTGTATAGTTGAATGTAAATGTGGGGAAGAGAGTTGATACATGCTAGTGACTAAGTAATGATAACATAATATCAGTCTGTACTGATGATCTCTACTTTTAGAAGCTGAATCCATGAGCTGGTTGTATTCATCTGAAGAATTTACTTGGAGCTCTAAGTTCCCAGTACTAACAACACAGGACTAAAACCTGGGCTCACGACACAACTACACTTGACAGGTAGTTCCTCTAGGGCCTCCAAGTCAGTTAGAGAAAACTCAAAGCAAAATGCTTACACAATGATTGTGTGATCTGTCAAGAACTAATTTGTCCTCTTGGAAACACATTCTTTACCTACACTGGGATAAGCATAGCTGTGTCACTCTTTCCTTGTACCATGCTTCCTACTTCAGCCACCTGGACTTTCTTCAAGTACAAGCTGACTCTGTTCCCAGACAGTTCCACAACTTCCAGGGTGCCAATTGAGATTCCTCTCTTTCTAGGACCCACCATTGGCAGCATAGGAAGCACAACAGGATTCAGGCTTGAGACTAGTACCCACAGTAAGCTGGGAAAGTCACTGCATCTATTTGAGTTTCATTTTTACCTGCAATGAAGAAATAAGTCCATATCTCTCATTTGTGAGAGAGAGCTCATGAACACCATTAGAGTTCAGAGAAAAAATAATAGGTGTGTAGACAGCATCTAGTGTATCCTAGGCACTGCCGAGAATTCACTGTACAGCATCTCATCCAAACCTTCCCAACCCAACTATTATCTCCATGATAAATATAGGTAACCGTGATTCAGAGAAGTTAAATCTTTAGTCACACTGCTAGGAAATGGAGAAGCCACAATTAAAGCAGGGATTTCAATCAGTCCAGGAGCAGAAAACTTTAACTTATTTTTTCTGCTGTGCCTCTAGATGACTGCCTCATCACCTCATTCACTATCCAGATTTCACTCTTGCAGTGGTGGTGACCCCGATGTTGTCCATGGTGGGAGCAATCTGTTGCACCTACAGACAGAGTGCATGTGGTAAGCCTCTACAGTCCTATTCATGGCAGCCCCTTCTCTTTGCAGTACATCTCTACAAGTGTGCAGCCCAGCGGGAGAGCTGTGGTCTCTGCCTCAAAGCTGACCACAAGTTTGAGTGTGGCTGGTGCAGTGGTGAGCGCAGATGTACCCTTCAGCAGCACTGCCCCAGCACTTCTAGTCCCTGGCTTGACTGGTCCAGCCACAATGTCAAGTGCTCCAACCCCCAAATTACAGAGGTAAGTATCCAATGTCTGAAAGAGAAGGGGACAAACAGAGATATAGGAAAGAAATGTATTTATGGTTGAATTCCTGGAGAGGGTGTACATAGAGAGATATGAAACGTCTTGTGTGTGTGGACTAGAAAAAGGCTTCAATGACAGGAGTACTGTCCATTCCCCAGTACAGTGCATGATGGGTGTACATGTCTACACCCATGCACATCAGGGAGGCAGCCCAGCTGCAAGGCTAGGCTGGCTGAGCCAGGTAGAGACCAGATATTGACTCCATGGTGAAGGAACATTTCAGAAAGTGGCTTTATCTTTCCTCAGCAGAGCTGCTATTTGAGGAACTGCAAGGAGTTCAGAGGTGCAAAGTTGAAAATAGAAGAAGTAGACAGGCCGTATATTAGCTATATACTATTTCTCAGGATTTTGTCTTGGTCCCAGTTGGTTTTGTCCATTTCATGGGACTAAATAGAGTAATTAACTATCTTAGAAAATATGGTGTTTCCAGAATAGCAAATTGCACAGGAGGATGAATTGGTGATATGGAGAGATATAAAAACTGCTTGGGTGGGTGGACTAAAGAGGCACAGTTTTCTTTTACTCTGTTTGCTCTCAGCTGTTCCCCACCCAATCATTGTCAATTTTCATTGAATCTAAATTGATCATTCTTTTTTTAAAATTAATTTATTTATTTTTGTATCAATGACAGGTTAGGTACTTTGCCTCCCAAGCATAGCCCCCTCCCTCATTCCCTCCCACTCTTCCCTCCCTCCCTCATCTCCTCCCCGCTCCCTCCAAGTCCACCAACAGGGGAGGACCTCCTCCCCTTCCATCCAACCCAGCTCATCCTGTCTCCTCAGGGCTGGCTGCAATGTCCTCCCTTGGGATCTAGCCAGTCTGTTACTCCCCGGCTTGTATGGGGGAGGGTCAAAGAGTCAGCCATCAAGTTCATGACTGAAACAGTCCCTGTTTCCCTCACTAGCGTCTTCAGTCTGACACCTAGCTATCATGGGCCCCATCTGAGCAAGGGTTCCAGGCCACATCCACACATGGTCCTTGGTTGTAGAAACCGTCTCATACAAGACCCCTGTGCCCTGCTCAGTTTGGTTTTGTGGAGCTCTTGTTCTCCTCAAGTCTCACCAACCTCCTCTGTTTCTATCATCACTTCTTGCCCTCTGCCAAAGTCTTGATCTCGAGTCTTAATATCTGCTCTGATACATCGCTACATTGACCCCCTGTTCCCCAGAGGTCCTCCTTGGCATGCTCCTGTCCTGTTGCTTGTTTTCTCCTCCACTCAATGTCCATCCCATTTGTTGATCCAAA
>CM053759.1:311163-380395 GCA_028658305.1 Pachyuromys duprasi | reverse complement strand
GTTGGGTGAGTTCTTTTGCCGATTTCTGGGCATTTGTTTATATATAATCAAAGAGCTGTTTGTGCTTTAAGGCTGAGCTTCAGTCTGGAACTGTCAATCTCTTGTGTCAGGAGTATTCTTCAAGAAGATCAGGGATTTCCAGTGGTTTGTTATTGTGTGTTGTTGTCACAGTTGAACTCTGTTGTGGGCTCTGTGTGTCCGGCTTCGTGCTCTGTGCTAGAAGCTGTGAGCACTGCAGGCTGGTCACCCCTCTGGTCTGGAGATTTAGCTCCTCAGTCTTTTGGGATGTCACCTGGGGGCTGTGAGCTCCGCCCTGGGCTTGCTGCTAAGGGCTCTCCCCTGGACTGGAGACTTGGCGCCCCCTTCTGGGCCAGGGCTGTGAACCATGGTCTGAGATGATATTTGGGGCACACACAGTGGGTCTGGTTTGGTTGCAGGCGTTGCAGAGCGCTGTGTACCTGCGGTATGTAGGCCTGTTTGAAGTGGTGCCCGAGGCCTTCTCCGGCCTGTGGACACACACACGGACCAAGGTGGTTTCTGGTGCCCCGAGCAGTGTGCGACCTCAGTGTACAGTAGGGTCAAAACGGTTCCCCAGTCCCCCTCACTCTGAGGTGGTTCCAGAGGCGATCAGAGTGCGCCTGCTGTATACCCGCTGGGTGAAGCAGATCCCGAACCTTCCCAGTCTGGCCCGGGGACTCACACACTGACTAAAGTTTTTGCTGGCGGATTCGAGCAGCGTGTGCCTGCAGTGTGCAGGTCAGACCAAATGGTGCCCGGGATGTCCTCAGTCTGCCCCAGAGACTATGTGGTCATGTTTAGTATGGCAGCTGCTGGCACCCTGCGCAGCTACTCGCTCTGATCAGAGCTGTGCGCTGCCGGTCACCCGGAGATTTTTCCGAGGAATAACTGGGTGTCCCTAGGGTTTTCTCACTTGATTTTCTCACCGTAGGAGTTCCGCTCACCTGGCAATCACAAATGCGGGCGTTTTAGGTCCCAGAGTTCAGTCTCCTAGTCGCTGCATTGTTTCTGCTGACCTAGTGCTCAGACACAGTGTTCTCTCGTGGCAGCCATCTTCTAAATTGTTCATTCTTTAAAACAAAGGCCATAGCAGGTGCCTTGGTGGCCTACAGAACTTGTGATACCAGAGAGAAACTTTTTTTTTCTTCATCTTTCCTGAGTAAATGCACTGTTCCTGTCTGTGAATCATTTACCCAAAGCCATTCTTATGTCATGGAATATTGGAAAATGTATTGAACTCCTTTCTGACCCAATCAGAGCCTCAGTTCAGTTCAAGGAAAACAGAAACCTCAAGATCAAGGGATGCTATAACCTTCAAATGACTGACCAGAGAGCAGATATTTAACATGCTTGGCTCTGCTATATTTTATTTTTATAGCAACTGTTAGAATTTAAGTTTTCTCAGAGCTATTTCACAGAGGAAGAAAACAAGTCCCAAATTCACACAGCAAATAAGAGACAACACCGGTATTTAAGCTCAGATTTCATAAAGTTACTTTAAAATTCTCCATGATTTACCAAAGGAAGATACAAGAAGTGATGCCTTAATTAATATTCAATCAATACAGGGACTATTTCTGACATGAACTCAATGGCTGGCTCTTTGACACCCACCCCCACCCCCGAGGGAGGAGCAGCTTTGCTAGGCCACAGAAGAGGATTTGGCAGCCAGTCCTGAAGATACCTGATAAGCTAGGGTCAGATGGAAGGGGAGGAGGGCCTCCCCTATCAGTGGACTTGGAAAGGGGCAGGGAAGAGATGAGGGAGGGTGAGATTGGGAAAGAATGAAGGAGGGGGCTACAGCTGGGATACAAAGTAAATAACCTGTGATTAATATAAAAAATAAAAATTATTAAAAAGAAAACAAATTTGGTCAATTGCTAGCATAGACCAGATAGATGTGATCCCTCCATGTTAGGGGCTCCAACCCCCAAATAGCCAAGGTGAGGCCCCAAAGTTCCAGAGAAGGAGTTAAACACAAGACCTTGGGAAGGAAGTGCTATGTGCCTTTTCTGTATTGCGTGTCTGTGGAGAAGAGTGCAGTTCATGTGGTAAGAGAACTGCTGCATCATTTCAATGTTCTGTGACAGGATAAGCTCACACAAGCATAGACCCTGCCCCCAGATACGGAGTGATGTTGGTACTAGCTTACATTCAGATCTGGCCAGTGACCATGCCTGCTGACTGACTCCAAGGAAGAGAATGCTATAAAGCATGCTAACATACTGGCACACTTCAGCCTTTGCCCTCCTATAACTAGAATCTTGAAGTCTTTAGAGCTCTGTGCCTTAGTTGTTCTAGTGCTTTCTGGTAACTTCTGGCCTGAAAAATTGTATTGCTTCATGTTTTGCAATATATCTTTCTGCTGTGGTTGTCAGTCTCTTTGAGTGTCAACACCCATGGTGTCACGAGCTTAAATCAGGAGAGATTCTGTCATCAGCACTTCCTACCTGCAGGCCCTAGGACTGCAAAGCCTGGTATCTTTCTGCTCTAAGCCTAGCTCGAGCTTTATAAGTCCAAAGGCAAGCTGCTCACAGGGAAGCCTGTGCCTTCACCACCTGCCCTGTTCACAGACTGAGGGCTGACAGGCTGCTGGCTTCACAGAGGACACCCAAATTACAGGAGGCTAATTAACCTCCTGAGGTAATTAAGCTATAATTGATTTTTCCAGTGAATGTATCAGCAACAGAAGGTGTTCTGAGGCTCCAAAAGGTAATTTTCATATTGAGGATGTTGAGATATAAAAGGCCATCTTTGGGAAGAGACACACCTGTGCTGTGCTCTAAACTCAGAGATGTCACTCTAGACAGGGCATATTGCAGGGAGCACTTAGGCCTGGAAGGACTAGGTACTATTATCCTATTTTCTTTGATGTTGTATCTCTTACCCCCACCCAGACCCTCCTTCACCTGTGAGTCCTTTTCTCTTTCTTCTAACTAGTCACTTAATGCAATAATTTCAAGTTTATAAAAAGATAAAAAAATAATACAAAGAGCACTCATATCTCCTTTACCCAGGTTTTCCAAAATCATCATCTTAAAGAAACATAATATAATTATCAGTTAATGTTTATCTGGTAATATCAGCCAAAATACATAACTTATTAGCATTTTCCAAATTGTCACAATAACATCATTTCTCTGGTCTAAAATCTAATCTAAGGTCTAATCTGGGAGCCAATGCAATGTTCCATTATGACATTGTCTGCTCCCTTTAGTCTTTAATCCAATGTCCTAATAATGACCTTCATGGTATTAAAGAGTTTTATGTTAGTTATGTTGTCAGTGTCCATTAATTTGGATCTACCAAATGTTTCCTTGTGGTTTAATTAAGGCAGCATACTTTTGGCAAGAGAAAAGAGAAAAAGAGCACAGAAACCAACCTGAGGGGGATCTGGCAGGAATGAGACTCTACCAGTTCTTGCTGATGTGTATAAACAAACATTTAACAGGAGAAGAGATGTATCTTCACACTAGAATCCCAACTAATAAGTACAGAAAGAGTTGTGGAAAAAGAAAGTCACAATTTTAATGTGCATAGCGGTAACTGTTTCAGACAAGGATAGTCCTTAGATACAATGATGAGGTGAAAATTGATGAGAAATATGATACTTATACAATCTTGAGCTATCTTCCCATAAAACCATTAGTTACCATGGGACCAATAGTAGCTTCTCAATGAAAAAATGACCAATCTTCCCCCACTTTAACACAAGATCAGTGTTCACATCACCAAAACAACCCTGAAGACCTCTGATAAATATCCCCTGAAAGAGTACAACCTCTTTTCTGAGCCATTACTTTTACAATAACATTTTTTAAAAGCAATCTTTAAGAGGAATCAACTCATTTTTTTCAACTTTCTTGGCCAATCCCTTTGTGCTGGCATTGCTTTCTTTGGAATCTCATAATTATGAGACTTCTGTGTATTGATAATCTTTACTCATATCTCCCTTATCTCCATAATATATGTTGTCCTCAGTACTATTCAGCCAACATAAGCCCCTAACTATACAGTCCTTCTAGAAAGGAAAGGAAAAAGGAATCTAATGGTCTGTGTCCAACTGTGGAAATCAAGTGTAGCTTCAAGTGGTGCTCTCCTGTCTATGAATGGAAGAATAAATGAGATGACCTCAAATATCCTCCACTGTAAAGAAGGAAATAGACCCATGAGAAGTTATATGAACAGCTGTGTTCTTCCCTAACCCTCCTTACCCCCACTGTCTCCATAGCAACCAGGGCTAATGCTAAAGATCTATCCATTATAGAAGCTCCATGCAGGACAAGTTGTACAGCCTACTGAATTTCACAGTTTGCACAAACCTCAGGTTGGGGCCACCTCTGGACTCGCTGCCTGCTCCTTACCAATCACGGCATAATAATTATGTTGTCCCATGGAATGGCCTGTAGGGTTGCTCTTGTTTTCAAGTGTTACCCAGGATTCTGTGCACATGTCACCTATTAGCCCCTGGAATGGAAGGCATGCTGAGGATTGGAAAGCCAACACCAGGCCCATCCAACCATGTTTATACTATCCACAGACTGGGCCTCAGAACCTAATGAAACCTCAAAGACAAACTTTTATGAGTCCCCCATCCAAAGACATGTTCTCGGAAGATGTGAACAGTCAGTTGTAAGCAGAAAGAGAAAAGAATATGTTCTCAGGAAAAGAAAATTGAAGAATATTTAAAGAAGCTATGAAACAAGTGTAACACCCTGGTTTCTGCTTTTAGTTTCCGGGATAGCCTAAGAGAGGATTGCAGACAAAGTGGTGTACATAACAGAAATATATTTTCTCAGAGTTCTAGAAGCTACAAGACCAAAGTCAGGGTGTGGATAGTTCTAGGTCCCTGAGAGAGCTATGAGGGAAGATCCACAGCAGGCTTCTCTCCCAGTACTCAGCACCTGACCTCTTCCTCATGTTCACATGATAATATCCTTTCTGTGTATCTATGGTGGTGCTATGAATTAGGACTTGAGCATATAAAGGGGTGGGTTTGGCCAATCAAAATAATAATTCTGTTAAAGAAAGAATTCACAGCTCACTAAGAAATAAATTATCTCATTAGTGAATATTTAATTAGTTACCATTGCATGCAAGACACTATGCTTGAGTTAGAGGATTGGGTAAGACACCTAGAAGGACACAGCTTCTGCTAGCATAGTCCAACCCTGAACATTGCTTGGATGAGATTGGAAAGTGTATTCTCCACAGGCCATTCTGCTCCCTCTGAAGATCCTAGAAAAGGAATTTCTAACCCACACCTTTGGCAATTGCCTCTTCTCTAAAATATAGGACTGACTACAGAATAGTGTATCCAGAAGTAAGAAAGATACCATCTCTGAAAAGAAGGATCAGAACTCTAATTTGGAGCTTGACAATAATGAGAGCTTCCAGTTAACATGACTCTGTTCTGTAGACAGTTCATCCTCACCTTCTAAACAAGATGGTTGTAATTATTGCAAGACCCAGAGAAATGGTGCTTGGGAAAGTGAATAATTTCCCCCAAATCACACATATCATTGGCAGCAATATAAAAGTTGAAAACAAGGGCTTTTTGTCATTGGGGTCTCTTGTGCCCATGAACTTTACCACTTTACTCCACCCCAGAGTATCTGTGTGTCCTGCATTAGAAGCTCTTGGAAGACTCTAGCAGATGTCAGGCTTACTGAGTACTTCAGCACCCTTTGGAATAAACCTTAAAGTAACTTGTGCTTAATTGTCTTCCTACAGATAATCAGGTTCAACCTCATTTCTATGAGTAGGGTAAATAGTTCAGGAATTTTAGGGTATATGAGCTTAAGGCAACATATTTTTTCCTTCAGCCATAGTCTCTTATTTAATGCCTACCTCGAGTGTTATGTGACATGTAGTTTTGTTGTATTTTGTTTTTGGCCCTTGTCCACCAATAGAAGTCAATCTTAGGTCCCCTGAGTTGAAATTTGACCTTTGAGGCATCTCCATCTAGTGGTAGAATACCAATGGTGTGCACCTGCAGGCTAGGACAGCCATCAGGCTAAGCTAGGCACAAAAGTCTTGAGAAACAGAGGAGGAATCACAAAGGTGGTGCCTCAGACAGTGACTGAAAACTTGCCACACTTGAAATCTGAAAGAATGTTCCCATGTGTTTCTAACCCTGCATGCTGCATTTCCCAGCAAGGATATACTGATGCCTGGCAATTTCTCCATTGACCACTGTAGAAGTTTCACTTATTTTCTACTTCAGTGACTTCTCTAGCTTCACTACTCCATGCTTATTAAAAAGGAATTCTATTTAACTTATTTCAGATACATGTAACTGGGATAAAAAAAATAGTCAAGTATAAAAGAGTATTCCCCTCCCCCAAAACTAAAGATAATTAATTTTTGATATTGTACATGTTTGATATGGATCCATCCTCCTGTTGTCCTGTTTTTCACGTGTCAAATAATTTCAAGATTTTTTCCCAGACACTCTCAGATGCTAATGCATTTATGGTACTGTTTGAGAAGCTTAGACAATTGTAAGTATTTAGTCAAATAACTCCATATTTTTAAGAAAGACAAAGTCCATCTGCCCAGATCTGGAGTGACTCCGTGACCAGTAAAGAAGTCAGTCTGCTTTCCTGAGAAACCTGCTTTCCTGATCTCCTGTTCATTTATTTGCAGGCCTCATTAATATAACATCACTGCAACAAACAGCTAAAGGGGGATGGTGTCAGGATGAATAATGGAGTCACTCTTCTGAGATAACAATTAGGTTTTGAATGTACTATCAGCTAAGACAGCACTAGCAAGGAGTCACCCCAGGCAAAGAGCTGGCACCATTGAAGCCATAGATTCATGCAGAGATCCTCAGCCAACTCTAATGATCGTGGAGAATGTATACTCATAGGCATGCATGCAACAGACACACACACCCATGTGCACACAAACACTAACAAGTTGGAAAAGCACCTGATCATTTGCTGTCAGGGACACTGTGTTTAGGTGTGTTTGGATAGAATGGAAACTTGCATGTGTAGTGTTGGCATCATCATCAGGAACATACTATGCTAACATAGGATGGGAGCGAAGATTATGAAGAAGAAAGAGCTGGCTGTAAACGAACATGTATTCATCTGTCTGCTCCTAGATGCTCCTGACATAGAGCATTTGATACTTGGTTGGGAATACTTCTTCCTCACAGCTAGAAGTTCTGGTGTCCATCTCTTCTTTCTCTTTCAACCTCAGAAGTTGAGATTTGCACCATGATAACCATACCCAGGGATGTGCAGGCCACAGAGAGGCAGCATCTAATGCCACAAGGCAGGATGTGCACGTGAATAAAGTCTCTGTCAAGAACATTGTCCATTTGCATAGAAAAATCATAAAAAGCAAAGTCATTTTTCCTTCAGCCCTAAGCTAACCTGGTCTCTGCGTGAATTTTTTGGTTCTCAGATGGTGAAAATAAAATAAAAGCCACATTCACTGAATGCAAACTTATTGATAGTTCTTATTAAGCCCATTTTAAAGATAAGAGTTGTGAGCATTGATAGCTCTGTTTATGTTACATCTGTAGTTTGTTTAACCCTAAGCTACTTGGCTCTAGAGGCCCCACATTTGACCTGGGTATCATCCTCACTATCTCTCTTAAGCTCACTTGGACAAATATTATTCTCTCTCCAGAAACAGAAGAGAAAAAGGAATTGAAAACAAGCTCTTCCATCCTGTGCTAGGATGGGAAGAAAACCGGAAGTCGTACCTTTAGTATCATCTTGGGAGGCCAGGCATACATGGGTAGAGAGGATGGGGCAAGTCAAATTAGGAGCATAGACAGGGAGAAGGAAGATGGATGGTGGGAAAGACTGAAAGGGGAAGAGAACAGGCAGAAAGACAGTGAACAGCAAAGCCAACAATGGGTTCCTGGTAAAACAGGGAGGCATACCCTCAGCAAGAGAAAGAGGCTGGCTGGTGCTGAGCAAAGGGACCTGGGGAGAGACTAAGGCAGGTGCGCATAGCTGGTGACTTCATCTTGCAGGCTTGGGCACAGTTAGCTCAGATTTGTTACATGGAGACTAAATGAACATGTTAGATAGATCCACTGCATTCTGTCATTCCATGCTCAACCTTGAACTGAGTACTTAACCTCTCTGGAATGCTGTTCCATGTCTGTGAAATGGCAGTAATAACAGCACTGCTCTAGTAACTTGTTTTGAGCCCTAAGTTGGATAAAATAAATAAAGCCCTAGGTGCAATTTTTGTCTCATTCTGAATACTTCAAAAGTAAAGAAGCACCAAGTATCATAAAAAAATCATCCCCTGGAGATGATGGATCTATTCTATTTCTTCTTGTCCCTATAAGCCAGGGAACAGTCCTAAAGAATACAGTGTTGCAAGCCAATCCTGGAGAATCTCTCATCAAGCTTCTCTGACTCTGAGGGAGGCCCAAACTTTGCCCCTCCAAGGCTCTACCCAGGCCCTCCCTGAGTCTATCATTGTATGAAGCCAGCCTAATCACTCTTCCCCAGGCTGCCAAGGCCCTAGGGCCTCCAGCACCTCTCACTTTGCTTTCTCATGCAGCCCTTTAGATCCCCCCTCCCAGCTGTAATTAATCAGCTGCATCTGCTCTTGCCCTTGAGCACCATTGTGGCATAGTTCCCTTGAAATGTTCAATTAGTGGCTGTAAGAATGAGGGCAGTTGTAGCATCACTGTGCTGCTTTCCAGGTCATGGCACCCACAAAGGAAAACAAACATGACAGAGTCCAGAAAGAATAAAAACTGAGCTGAGGTACCTCTAGGATACTCACTGGGGCTCCATTTGACTGACAGCTGTTGAGGTGGGGTCTGAGCATATAGAGAAGTGGATCAGCAAACCAAAGGTCCCAAACGCTTTGGAGGCTCCAAAAGATGGATGGATGGATGGATGGACGGACGGACGGACGGACGGACAGACAGACAGACAGACAGATAGATAGATAGATAATCTCCCATTAGTCATTTACTTTGAGCCCATGAGCTGTGCCTAAGACATGCCAATGTTCTATACTCTGCTGTCTCCATTATCCTGGCTTAACATGTGCTAATCAACAGGCAACATGGCCCTTAGATAAGCCACTTCATATTTGAGACTCTAGATAGGGTTTACTGCCCTTAGATTCTGCAAATCATGGGCTACCTTTTCCCTCAACAATTAGATAATAATCATCTTAAGACAAGGAGATAGGATAACTTAAAGCCCCATTAAAAATATAGAATAAATATGGTGGCACTTGCCTGAGATACTAGTATGCAGAAGGCTGAGGCAGGAGGATCTCCAACAAGTCCAAGGCCAGCCTGAGATACATCATGAGAGCCTGACCAAAAGAACACAATCACAGAGACAGACAGACAGACAGACAGACAGACAGAGACAGAGACATAGACAGATTCTTTAGGAAGGAGAGAACCTCTTAACAAAAGGTCTCCAAAGTGGAGACGATGAAGAAGAGGAAGAAGAAAAAAACTCAAGGAAAAACAACACAGGGCAGAGGAAAGATGCTCAAGGTTTACTTTCTGCTAAACCCTGCCTACAGCCAACCTCATTAAGGGTGTGTGTGACAAGCAGAGAGTTGATGTAATCACAGGCCCTCCTGACTGCTTGTTGAATACTTGGGCACTCACTTAAATCCCAGCCTGGTATGGGTCACTCCGCCTCAGAGGATGACAGAAACACCAGGATCCAGAGCAAATAATCCTCAGTGAACAAAAGGTTCCAAAACTGCCTGCAGAGGAGGTAGAGACAACACTACAGAAGCAAAGGCCAAGAGGTATAATTTCTGTGTAATGTCCGTGAAAGATATTTTATGAGGAGATAACTGCTCAGCTCTCAATTCAATGAATAACCAAATCAGAAATTGTGTTAAATTAAAACAAGAGGGAATATAGGATGGATTTCTGAGTGGGTGCAGTAGGAACACACTAGTACACTCCCAGGCAACACTCAGGCACCCTTCCTTGCAGTCATAGTTAAAGAACACAGTTTGTTTTAGAATCTGGTACAGCATAGTATTTCCTAGTAACAGAGAACTGGGAATATTTGTTGAGGGTTGTTTTGGGCCATGCAGTATGCTAAATATTAGGCTGCTAAGAAAAGCACAGCCATCTCTTTCCTGGAATAGAATGTTTCATTTGAGACCATGGTCTTTGGTCCTCAAGGCCAAAAAGGAACTAGGGTAGGGGCTACTGAGTCTACCTAAGGAAGCCAAGGAAAAGCTAATAGGAGGCATTTTAGCTGAGCAAGATTGTCAGTGGGTAGCAGATCAAATACACATGAGCATCACAGCCTATGGATGTGAGCTGTTCATGTAGTATGCATTTGTCATCATTCATTTGCAGAATTTTGGGAGTCCTGGGTTTAAAGAATAGGCAGAGAAGGAAAAACTAGGTAGGTGCATATAGAACATAAAGGAGAGCTCTGCAGCCTTTTTCATGCCCACTCAGCTATATCAGCAATATCTCCCTATCCTCTATAGTTATCCCTCTTGAGGTTCACAGGACACAATTTAGATAGATTTCTTATCTACAGAACAGTGTATTACAAAGAGCATGGTGCTAAAATTAGTCAACACCTAAATATCTTTTCAGTTTCTTTTTTCTCCCTTCTACCTGGACCCTCTATACACAACACACACACACACACACACACACACACACACACACACACACACTTACCTCAAACTGTGCAACACTAGTAGCTCATTCAGAATTATTTTTTTGAAAGAATTCTTTTAGTTCATTGTGTGGTGCTGCACCTGCCTCAAATAGCTAATAACCAGGGAAGGAAGTAGTGGCAAGAAAGGAAGGAGAGAAGAATGAAGACCATGTTGGATAGTATCTTCCAATTTGTTGTCAGTTAAAGGATGTTGTCCAACTCAGAGTATGTGTTCATACAAGATTAGAAGGCCCTGGACTAGCACCACCTACTTCCTGGCCAAGCTTGACCTATAGGAAACTTCCCAGGTATTCTTCAGCCATCCATACATTTTCTTTCCACCCAGTTAATCAACATCTGGTATGGACTTCTTGATCCTTCAGTTCTCCTTCCATATCAGTAGGAAAATTCATACCATCTCTTAGCTCCCCAACAGTCCCTATGTAAGTTGTTCTTCTCATCCGCAAGTCCTATGTGTTTGGAAGCACAGAGCAGGAAATTATCAATTGTTATGACCTGCTCTCTGAAGTAACATGCTAGAGCTTTCTAAATGTTAGCTAACTTAATACTGGCATCCTCCCTTTGAAGCCAGTGTGGTTCAGATGAGTATGTTCAAGGTCACATAGCTCAGGAGTATTGCAGCTGCTTCCCAAAATGCAGTTCTGCCAGACCTGAGTCTTCTGCTCTCTTCTTGCTGTGTATACTGCCTGAATACTGGGAGATCTCACTTCTTTACCCCCAGAGCAGTCATTAGCACACAGGTCATCTGACACTGGAAGCCAGTATAGGCAAATAGGACCACTAGCCATGTCTGAGTTTATTCTGTGCCAGTATGTTCAGTGTTATTTTACTGCCCTCTTACCACCCTCCTACCTTCCTCTGAGGCTCCACTGTTCCTTTTAGATCAGGAAGACCTTTCCTGGGCTTTTGCAGGCACTGGACACTTGGGCAGTTTGCCTCAATAAACCCACACATAAAGGCCAGAGGCTACCAATAACTTTAAGGCTTTATGAAGTGATGTCATGGGCACCCTGCGATTTCATGCTACTTCTAAGAGAAAAAAACTCTATGGACAGAGTCTCACTGGGGAGGATTCTGGGGACTCACCAGCTGACTGGTTTGAAATGTTGTCTCAAAGGGGTATTATTCTTTTTTCTCTGAAGACCAAATTTTTCCAATAACCTCCTTCCTGCAGCATGTGCAGTTGGTTCTGGGGAGGAATGAGAATGTGCATGCCAGGTTCTTGTGACTCAGGCCACCATACTCTTCTCAGACATATGGAAAGATCCTGGTAGATAGGCTTGAATAGAATGCTGTCTTCTGTTGCTTTAAGCACAGAATGCCAGCCTAACTCTCTCTCTGTCTGAATTTTGAACTTAGGAAAAGCAAATGCACTAAAAAGGATAGAGGGAAGAGAGAGGGAGTGAGGGAGAGGGAGAGAGACAGAAAGAGAGGAGAGAGTTTATGCAGAAACCTGTTGAGGCCACAAGAGGATGTCAGGTCCCCTGAGCTACAGTTAAGTTATGCCACCCAGTGTGGGTAATAGGAATCAAACTCTGAACCTCTGCAAGAGCAGTAAATGTGCTAATCAGCTGAACCATCTCTCCAGCCCTGACACAGAAATGTTTAAAGTGCATCTAGTGTAGGAACCACTAATCTCTGCCAGGACACAGAGGCCATATTATAGAATGGAAGATACACCTGAAGAAATGCCCTCATTTGTTCATGCCCTAGACCAGAATCTAGGGGGACTTTACTTCAGTAATTATCACAACCACTGAACCAAGTGGCTTAGAACCTTTGGCAGCTGTGAGATTTACATGGATGAACATGGAGACCCTTTTAGTTACAGTGAGTGAGGTGATAAAGCCTACTTAACATCTATTCCCACATGAAAATGAGAACTGAAAGGACCTTGACCTTATTAATTATACAAGACAGGTGAAGAAAAAGTAACTGTTGAAGATGTTTATGAAATTTCTGACCAGGGGCATAGTAACCCGTTTACCTTGAAGAAAAATCTGGAATGATAATTGGGCTTGAAGAAAAATTAAAAGTTCATGTTTGATAAGATGAAACTTGAGGCACCTGATGGACATGTAGATGGAAATGGAAATGTCCTGTAGCAATTGGATATATGGCTATGTAGCTCAAGAGAGAGGTGTGGACAGACAACAAAGATTTGGAAGTCATCAGTAATAGAGGCCTTGGAAATCCTCCTGCAAATCAGATGATCACCAGCTCATTTATATTTTGGAAATACAGACTTTTACAGATAAGTTTTGTTATAGTCAAAACTATAAGCTATGCATTTCTTTAAGCCCAAGAGTGTGTGATGCTTAGTTGTTCTTTACTCTGAAGTATTAGGCCACCTATTCCAAATAATGACAGAATAAGATGTAGCCTATTGAAAAGACTCTTAAGACCCAGGTTCCCTAGCAGTTTCCAAGCCTGGGGATATGGTCTGATGATCTAGGAAGGTTCCAGTTTGCACGCCAGCAGCTGTTAGCTGGACCCACACATATTTTGACATACACCTTCATTCCAAGATTATAACACTTGCTCATGATTTACCAAGAGTCTTCTCTGTGCTGACAAACTTCTGAGCAACTCTGTGCCAACAGACTAACCCCACAGCCCAGTGCCTGGGTCTAACTGACCCTCCATGTTGGAAGAAACTGCTGTTGTGACTGAACAGCAGGAGAGCCATACTGTGAAACCTTCCAGAGGCACTGAGTATTCATGTGCTACCTGCAAGAAAAGAATATTTTTAGGCTTTCCAGAAATATTTCATTTCACAAGTTTTTCTGAAAGGTTGTAATTAACTGCAGTGAACAAAAGATTTTTTTTAAATAAAAGTGGGAGGAAAGGAACCAAGGAAAGTAACCAACCAGCATAGTTCTGTCCAACCTGTTGAGTAGGTGGATTCCTGCCATGCAGGTGCTGGGGTTGAGGTGCAGGTGGGTGGAACACTGGGAATCCCAGTTCAAAAGGGTCCAACCTAACCAGAAGCTAAAAACATGTTCTCTCCTATCTTTGTACTACTACAAAGATAAAAGCAGCTCCTTTCCCCACCTCTCAGGACAAGGGTCCATCTCCCAAGGCAGGATCCTTGGCCTCTGAAAAACTATTCCATGACCAAGCAGAACATCCAGAACACACTATTCTTGGATGTTTTAGAATTTCCAAGGACAGAAGAGCCACAGAAGCTTCCTATTCCTGCTAACCTTTTCTCTTCCACATTGTTCTTTCTTCTCTCATCTCCTCCAACACATGGATATGTCTGTGGGTCTCCTTGGCAATATCTCCCTTGATCCATATATTTAGTTTTATTTATAAATGGGATATTTTACTCAAAAAAAGAGGGAATCAGAGTCACAGACAAGGTGACTTAGGTGAAATGAGTCCTCAGAATAGTGTTCTCAGGGTCTTAGAGGCAAGATTGGTGCCTCAGGAAGCAGCATTATTGAAGGTCTCCTGAAATGGAAGGGAGATCAGCAGGCCAAATGAATTCTGGCTTGGCAACTACAACACTGAGACAAAATCTGATCAGCATGCCACCAGTAATGAAGAAGGAAGAGCTATCTCAATCTACACTCCATCTCTTCCTTGTTGGCTACACTACATATGCAGGTTCCACATCTGACAGGGTGGCAGGACTCAGGGTATCTCCATCACCAGAAGAAAAGTACCACTTTCTATCTGGACTCACTCTTGACTGCTATGCCATCCTCAACAGGCGTCAATTGTGTTGGATGGTCTTATGTCAACTTGACATAAGCTAAAGTCATCAAAGAGGGAACCTCAATTAAGAAAATACTCCCATAAGATTGGACTGTAGGCAGGCTGGTAGGGCATTTTCTTAATTAGTGATTGATGGGTGAGGGTCCAGCTCACTGTGTATGGTGCCACTCCTGAGCAGGTGGTCCTGGGTTCTCTAAGAAAGCAGGCTAAGAAAGCCACGTGGAGTAAGCCAGTAAACAACAACTCTCCATAGCCTCTGCATCAGCTCCTGGCATCCATGTTCCTGCCCTGTTTGAATTTCTAACCTTACTTCTTTTGGTAATGAACTGTTACATGGAACTGTGAGCAAAATAAACCCTTTCCTCCCCAGCTTGCTTTTGGTCATGGTATTTCATCACATCAATAAAATCCCTAAGACAACTAGCATATGCAGGCTTAAGGGGGATCCTGTTCAGTGTCCAATAACATGAAGTCAGTGTCTCTGGCCCAGGGGCATCATGCTGGGATCTTTACAGATTTGTGGTCTCAAACAAGCCATGCCTTTTTTTATAATGCAATGATAAGCTGCTTTTTTTATTGCTGTGCACAAGTTGACTGAGGTTTTGGATCCATCCCTAACATCTCTAGCTCTCATTAGTCTCATTATAAAATGAGAATACTAGAATAAGATAATCTCAGACACTCTCACCTATACCCCTAGTTGGCAATTGTGAATCCCTCTGTTCTCTAGAACTGAATTCACTCAGGATCACAATTAGATAGTTACTTCCCACATGAACTTATTCATGGGATTTACTAGATTCCTGATAAGTTTATACTTTGCTATCCTGATTCTCCCACTCCTTTCCTTTTGGGTTAAAGCAAAATGAGACAGTCAGCATTTAGCAACTGAATTAAAGAATGAACAAATAAATTATGATCCATGTTATCAGGAAACCAGAAAAGGTTTGTAAAATCTAAAGTCACTTCTTGGTGCTAACATGTGTTGTAAAATTTTTTTTCAGTACAATGGTAAGCAGTGTAGGCCTATGGTGTTTTCCTTCAGCTGCATCTAATCCCCACTTTCTCCAAGTCCCTAATGCTTTCCCTGTATCTTTCTGGCCACTGCAGACTCTGAACTGGAATTATATTTGAGTCTTGGTTATCACTTTCTTTTTTTTTTTTTTTTGACTATAGGCTCCCTGATGGAAAATCTGCAGTGTATTCACCTTTGTATCCTACAGGGTCCAGGACAGAAATAGCATTAATAATAGTATCATAGTTGGAAAGCCTACTAGTGCGCACAGAGCTTCAAGAAGTAACTCTGGTGCTTCTATGCTCACTCAAGCTTAGTAGACATGATAATACTCTCTTCGAAGAAAAAGAACTGAAGTTCATAGGGATTATGTAATTTAGTACAGTCAGGCAGCTCTTGAATTTGAGATGCACCTAAATCAGTGATGTTCGTAGAGTTCAGAATTCTTTCTGATACGTTTTTTTTTTTAATGGTTGGATGAATGGGTGCATGGGTGGGTGGATGGATGGGCAGATAGATGGGTGGATGGATGGATGAATGGATGGGTGATTGATCCAAGGAAGTAGTGTAAAATGAAAGATGATACAGTATTCTTCGAAAGATGAAAAGAAGAGAAGACATTCATATTCTAGGAGTTTCATCATAGTTCCTAAGCACCCTGCTTTTGAGGATAGAAAGGACACTTGTTCTATTCTTGCAGATAACTCTATCTCCCTCCTACAGATTTTGACAGTATCAGGACCACCTGAAGGAGGGACTCGTGTGACCATCCATGGTGTGAACCTGGGCTTGGACTTCTCTGAAATCGCTCACCATGTGCAGGTGGCTGGAGTGCCCTGCACACCCCTCCCAGGGGAATACATCATCGCTGAGCAGTGAGTCCTCCCTGCTGGCCTTTGTCCCTGTGAGCTTCAGAGTGGAAAGTGTCTGTACTTCCTACTCTGCAGCTTTCCCAAGCATCTTTCCTTCTGTGGAAAATGTCCCCAAGATGTCTTTCCAGGGTATTTATGCCTTGGGGGCCTTGTTCCAGTTGCTTTCCTGTTCCAGTCTCCTCAGGCATCAGGGCTCCAGGTGACCATGATGCCCCTCATTTTGTCTTTGCCTGCCTGCTGGCATGAATGTTGAAAGCCCCTCTGGGACCTCTTGCCTCCCCCCCACACTGGCCCCCATTGAAATGCATTCTACAGAGTAGGCTGTGGGCAACAATTTGTTTGGTGCATGGAGCTCTGACAGCAGCTTAATCTGAGCAGGGCCTCCACTGGAGCGGATTCATTTATTTCACTAAGGGAAATGTCAGCCGGAAATTAGAGAATAGGCATGTAGTGGTGGGCAGGCAGGCGAGCTCAGGAGTGACATATGTTCCAAAGTGGGGTGTTCCCTTGGCAGTGGAAACTATAGTCCGTGAGTTGGTGGGCAGAAAATGGTCCAGAATCTGGGGATAAAAGTAAAGAAGGAACAAGGGTAGGAAGCCACCAGAGCATTCTTCATGGCTTTGTCATGTGACATTGGGTCAAGGGCTCCTTCATCCACTGAGGATGCAACTCTGTGTGTGTCAGGAGTGATAAGAGCTTGACTTTAACTCAGGCTTTTCTCTTTAACCCTGTTTCTCTGCAGCCTCGGGCTCCTCTGAGAGCAGTCCTCAATAGCAGTCATAAAAATGACATCACTTTATTTTCCATCAGCAGTTTTTAGCATATAGAACACTTTCCCATTCTCATTCTCTCTCTCTTTCTCTTTCTCTCTCATTATCCTAACCTCTGGCAAGTAAATTATTGTAAAAATCTGGCAAGGGGAAAAGTTGGGGAGATGGTTATCTCCCATCACTTGAGAAGTAAACACCAGGGAAGAATCCCACCCAAAATCTCCTAATTCCTAGTTTAGGACTATTTCACTGAAACAGCAGCCACTGGCCACAACTCCTCCTGGGCAAGAGAGGCCTGGATAGGCCATGAGGCATCTATCACCAATGACTCTGGACCTCAAAGGGTCTTGATTCTAGCATAGCTCACAGAACTGTCAGTGGAAGAAAAGGTAAATTCCAAGACTCTTGGGGCTGTGTAAGAGCCACTGGGCACAGGGAGGAGGAGATAAAACTGGCCTGATCCCTCTGATTCTGCAGGTCCTATTCTTCATTGACAACCTTATCCCTATTAAGTAATGAGCTTTGAGGGAGTGATGGTTGGTCCTTCAAAAACGCAATCTGGAAGACATAAGTATTTCTAGGGAACCATGCTAGGAGGTAAACACTGGAGTCAAAACCACATGCAGGAAGCCTCATGGTCACATGGTCTAGACTCCCATGCCCTGAAAAGCTGCACCAACCAGGCACTTGGACACACAGACCACAAATTCACCTGGACCTCAAGAACTTGCTATGATCCAACTTGGGGGCTTAGCAGACTCACTCAGACTTTAGGGTGAAGAGTGTGAACTGATGGGCAGTTGAAGTTAAAACTTGCCAAGGTTTGATATAAACTGTTTTGACCCTGGCTTGTCTGCTAGCCAGCCCCTAGACTTCCATAAGCCATTTGATCTATGACCTTCCTCTACTGAACTGCAAGAAACTGTAGTTCTGTTTATGAGGTTGAGTATATTTCTTTACCAAGGGATGGGGAAGAAAGTGGCCAGATGAACTGGAAGTATGTTTATGAAAGTACTCTGGAGAGGCAGTCATTCCAAACCTGTTGTGGTCAATGGTAACCCTTAAAAGCTACCCCTTTCCTTGCTTCAGACAGGACAGGCAGGAGGCAGTGAATGACACCCTATGCCTGACTGGTTGCCACCTGGTTTCCAGCTGTGCCAGGCTCATTACCACTCCTGGGGTTTCAGAGTTTGTTAACATCATTAAGCCTCCATCCTGGGCAGTGAGCAGCAGCTACAATCATTACAAATGTCTGCAAGAGATGAATTTGGCTAACTGGGCTCAGTGCAGAATCCTGTAACAAGCAGAAGTACAGTACTGATTCACCATATGATTGTGTCTGCTATCTACCATTCCACAATTAGGTTAATATTGGCTTAAAGGTTCTGACTATTTCTGCAATCAACACCCCACATGACTGTGGAGGGTAAGATGATTCAGCCACAAAACATTTTCTGGGCAGTGGAATGCAGGTCCAGACTTCAACTCTGCATCTCCAGAGACAAGAGTTTGCCCTCATCTGACCTCCCTCTCATCTGCTCTATCTGTGAACTCAAAACACAGCTGGATGAGTGCTGGACCTCTGTGCTTCCCATACAGGAAGTGATCTACCACTTATGCATGTCTGAGGGAGATGGTATGATATGGGGATAATGAGAAAACGGAGATGGTGCCAGGTGCCTGGGGGCAAGCTAGAGTTCAGTTACTGATGAACTGAATAGCACTGGGCAAGTCACTTTGCTCCCTTATTCTCAAATGGCCCATTTGTAAACTAGGAACAGCTGATATGTGCAATCCCCCAGGTGGTCCTCAGGAGGCTAGAGCAATATGACCCGAAGAATCTGTAACAACTCCCCTCCCTAACCACCTAGAAAGCTTATTTGATAGCACTAATGTGATCCCAGAATCCCACTGTTAATTAAGTCAAATCTTCAAATAGAAACTGGACAGTTGTTTATCCCAACTCATTTTATAAGGGAAAATTTTACCATCTCTAGTCAGTGCCTCCTAGAAATACAATAGGGAGCCTCCGAGCCACCAGGAACACAGAGGACATGGAAATTGGGAAGACTCCAGAAATTAAACCAGAGAATACAAATGAGGCTTAAGGGAGGAGGTGATATATACCCTTATGCCTGTGGTGGTCCACAACCAAGAAGAGGAGACATCAAGTCACTACTAAGTCTCAAAGCCTAGGAAGCAAGGGAAGTTGTTTCCTATAGTTGCCAAAAATCTGTCACTACCATGTCTGTTTTGCCGCTCCCTTAAAGTCCAGAGCTTTTTATTAAATCCATCATCTGAGACAAGCGTGAGGACACATGCCTTTAGTTCCTGCTACTCAGGAGTCTGAAGCAGGAATGCTGCTTAAATACGGAAATTTGAGACCAGCCTGGAAAATGTAGTGAGACTTTGTTCAAAATACATGCATATATACATACATACATACATACATACATACATACATACATATTTACATACTCTGGTGTCCCCAATTAGAGTGATCAAAGGCATAAACTTGGGGTTGGTATTCACCCATCTTTCAATAAGGGTTCCTTCACTTGCTGTAATGTGGCCCTAAATAAGTCATGTAACATCCCTGAATCTTGGTTGTCTATAAGTCATAAATAATAAGACCCTTCCTGAAGCAGAGGATTAATGTGATATAGGGTACCATGTTGTGAGCTGCCTTTGCCATCAGAAGCTATCACTCTTGTTATTAGGTCATAGAGTCTACTGTGGCTCAATTCTTATTCTTCTACTTAGCCCTTTCCACTTCTGCAGCACCCTTTCTTCTGTAACTCATCACTCTGAGCTAAGAGAGGTATTCTGTGAATACTCAAGTTCTCTCCATCCTGCCTTACAGGACTCATGAGTGAAGGGAGAAAAGAGGAAGACAGTTCTGTTTCACCTACAACTTTGCTTCATTTTCTGAAAACTTCAGTCTAACTTATTAAACATGCCCACGCAGACCCTTGTTCATAGTCTACTCCTGAACCTGCATAGTCTACGCTCCCCTACTTATACCCCAGGGGGACAGAGCTCAGCTGCTGAATGAGGACACCATGCCTCAGACCCATTCAAGCATGGCACTCAGAGCCAGCTACACGTACTTAATTCAGACGCTTGGGTTGGCCCAATGTCCTTCTATCACTCTTCTCCCAGGTGCTCCATACATAAAGCTTAGCTTTTGGAATGTGAACCCCACATAAGAAAATGTTTAGAACGTAGAAAGACAATGTGCCCAGCTAATTCCTAAACCCGTCATGGATGGTTGAGCAGGCTAGAGACCTTCACCTTTTTGAAACAGGCCTAAGAACAAGAGTTCAGTCTTGCCTATAACATTCACCTGTCCCCCAATTTTCTTTTTCTACAACTTCATTCCAACCATAATTATTCCCTCCCTTTCCTGTGGAGAATTTCTCCCACAGCATGTACACTGGCCATGAATGAGGAAAGAGCCAGGCTTGATTAGAAGAAATGGAGAGACTTATCTGCTTCCCAGTCCCCACACTCACTGCTAACAAGAATTAGCTGAATCTCCAGAGTTCTTTTAGGGGTCAAAGGGTAGGCTGTAAAAATTCAGGAACCCAAAAACAAAAGCAGAGTCCAGCACCAGAAATAGTATTTGATCTGTTACCCCAAGCAAGTAGTAGTAGGAAAATAACCAAACACCGTAGGCTAAGCTTCTCAGATGCTATATAAATGAGGTTTAAGGAGAGGACTACATGCCAGACATTAATTGATTGTTACTGTCATGCTTATGTGGGTTCATAATGAATTTATTCATAGATAAAGTAAAGAGAGAACCTTCTTCCGTGAAGTGCTTTCATATTGCATCTTATATGCTAAATGTAAAAAGACAGTTATTGTATGTTAAGTAGATATTTACTAGTTATCAACATACTTATTTAGGGTTAAGTGTTATGAAGAAGATGGAGACTAGTGGCATGCCTTGCGTGTGTGCATGAGAGAGACAGAGATACTTGTTTAATGCTAGTTTTACTACACTGAAATGAAATCTCCGTTAAGTTACCTTCTTTCCTAGAGAAATGCTTCGGATAAGCATCGGTCTTTTAAACACAGGTCTTCCCACTGTGCCAGGATAATACAGGAGATGGGGGTTTGCTTTTCTGATCCTCCCTACTAAGCAGGTTTAGCATGGACACTGTTCTTGCGATCTGAAATGATGTTAGAAAGAAATAAGAGACTTTCCTTCCTTATTTCCTAGCCCTCTATTTGATGAAACTGGTAGGACCCTCTCTTACTTATCCTAGGGCTGGTAATTCCAGGCAAGGACCTCCCCCCCCGAAAATTTCTTCAATCCCTACCCATCCCCTACAACCCACCCTTTCTGGAAGACACTGTGACTTAAGGGACCAGTGTTTAAATGTTCTTCTGTAACTTATCTCAGGAGCCAGGAAAATCATCAGGGGGTATTGATCTGGCGTGCTGAGAGAGTACAGAGCATCTTCCTCCAGTGTTCCTGACAATATGAGGTGTGACTTCTAACCAAGGCCATGTCACCCTCTGAGCATACTCAGCCTTGATTAAGTGTAACTTGGTACCTAATGAACTCAGCCACCACCCATTTCCATGAACTTCTGCCACTGTACTGGAAGATGCTGTTTGAATGCTCACATTATCTCCCCAGAGTATCTATCCCTTTTTGAAAGCTCACTGCAGGAAACAAACTACAACTGAATCAGTGTGACAAATAATCACTCACCTGTGTTCTTAGGGAGAGCTGCTATGTTGGTTTGCTGCATAGCAGAACACACCAACTAAGTACTGGCCCTCAATCTCTACTGGACAGTCCACTCAGTCTAAGAAATGACCCATGGTGAGACACTGCACTAGGTGCTCACAGGAATAGTGGCTGAATTAAGCTACATGGCACATCAGAGATACCCACAGCTTTTTATATATAACCACATCCACTGTGCAAATAAGACAGAGTCCAGGAAGCCAGCACTAAATCCACAATCACATGGGTACTATGCTGAGCACTGACACACCACTATGACAAGATAACGATGGGTCACTCAGTGACTGCTGAGCAAATGAGCAGGGACTGTAGCCTTGTCAAGCCTCTCACTGGGAGGTCTGCTGTTTTCTCAGGATCGTCTGTGAGATGGGCCATGCCCTTATGGGCACTACATCGGGGCCTGTGCGCCTGTGCATTGGGGAATGCAAGCCAGAGTTCATGACCAAATCCCACCAGCAATATACTTTTGTGGTAAGTACTGGGACCAAGGCTAGCTGCATATCCAGCAAAGACACACATCTGTTCCAGATGTCTCCTAGGAAATTCTTATCTGCCCCTCCCAGCCAAGCAGACCATGGTAACCAGTAAAAGGAATTTCGACCTCCCTGTTTAGAAGATTATCTTTCTGGGGTTGAATAGTCACATGACTTAAAAAAAACAAACGTATAAAAAAATGCAGAGACTTGGAGTCTCGGACCCTAGGTCAGAGTTCTAAATAACACCTTTCTTAGAAATAGGTTCTAGATGAGAAATTAGGCTACTTTCTATCCCTCCCTGTGACACTGTGATCTCATTCCAGCCTAATGAGGACACACTAATTATGTACTTTATACTTATCTATATGCTTTGCTTTTTGAAAGATATTTTATGCTAAGGTTAGAAGAGTCACATGGCAGAGATGTAACACCATTCACAAGACCAGGAGAGGGAACATATAAGGTGACAGTTCTGTGTGTCTGTATGGCTATGTGTACATATATGCACACTTCTAAAAAACATGTGATCATGCATAGACAACAAGCAGTTTTGGTACCTTGTGTAGCTGACACTAAATTCATGCTAAATCAATAAATTGCTTCTGGGGCCCTGAAGTCTACCCAGGCTCAGTTCCTCCTGAATCAATACACTGTATTAGGTGCCCTTAAGTTCCTTTTCTAAATCTTACTACATCTCCACATTGAGTACTTCATTAAAAAGTGTTAACAACCAGCCTTGCAAAGAGTTTTGAAAAATCATTAGGTCACAAAATTCTCTTCTCTCAAAAGCATTTTACTACTTAGCCTAAAGCTCGCAGGCCTATGTGTTCATTTTGGCATTGCTACCTTTTTCCTTGTACATTTTTCTCTCAGATTTGCCAGTCTATCTTCAGCCACTATACCTCATTCTCTTCCCAGGAGACAAGGGAAGCAAAGAGAAAAGATAAGATAGGGAGATAATTGTGAATATCAGAGCTGGTTAGTGCCCTGGGCCCATTGTACCCTCCTCAATGGAGAAAGGAGCAAACAGAAAAGTTCCATGACCCACCACAGGGCCATAGATATTGAGGGGCTGGTACAGAATCCACTCACTAAGTTAAATGCACTTCCCAAGCAATATATGAAGTCAAATGCTTTTGATCTGAACACTGAGATCAAAAGATGAAGACAGGTGAGTCTCCAGCTCAAGACCAGCCTGGGCTATATAGTGAGACTTTACCTAACAAGATAACAAAAACAAGCACTTTCCATACCATTTACCAGTAGGCAGAAGCAACTCTTTCTGATTTAGGTCAGCTGCTTGGTGCATCATAGGCTAGACATTTATTTTAAGCTTTAGCTTAATGTGCGCTTCATGACCATGGTAGTATCTGAGATTCTCCTCCACCAGTAATGGTGCAGAGGAACCATGTCTACCACTTACTGATGGCCCCCAGAATCCTCAGTGCTTAGGGCAGGACAAGAGGATGTATATATGGAGCATTCATAGAGACTGCAGTCTATCAGCTGCCCAACTTACTCAAGAACATTTTACTCAGCCCTATCACCTTTCTGGAGAAAACAAACAAACCTCAGAACATGCTCTATATAAAGTAGCACTTTCAAATTGTTCTCAACTTGCAAACTAATTGATAGATTAGTCGTGTCATGTCAGCTTTCCCTTCAGTACAGGACTTCCCCTCCCCCTGGAAGTTAAATTAATTCCAATGTATAGCGGCCCTTTACCTTCCCTGAACAGACCATCCAGAGAAAGCAGTGATGTTTGGAACAACAGAGGGCCGGAAAGTATCTTTTCTCCCAGCGTCATGATTATCCCTCTTACCATTAGGTCTAGCCTTGGACCTAAACTAGGAATGTTTCTCTGCTTCCTTACAAAGAATCCTTCTGTGCTGTCACTCAGCCCCATCCGGGGACCAGAGTCTGGAGGTACCATGGTGACCATCACAGGCCATTACCTTGGTGCTGGGAGCAGCGTGGCAGTGTACCTGGGCAATCAGACCTGCGAGTTCTATGGGTAAGGTAAATGTGAAGGGTGCTGTGTTGTCGTTGCCTTGGTATGCCTGTTAGCTCATCATTGGTCCTCTCCTTGGCTCAAACATGTCAGCCATTGTTAGAAATATATGCAACTTATCATTTTATGTTCCATAGGTCAGAGGGATTAGTAAAAGCTAAAGGGAACTGGAGACAAGGGCTTTTAGAACAGATGAGAAAAGATCCCCGGAGCTCCTCAGGCCGAGCTTCATTGTAGGGATTTGAGACTCATGGTCTTAGCAAATTTGTCCTTGGGATTATCTTCTGTACATTAAAAACAACAACAAACAAACAACAACAACAAAACATTTAATATTGTCAGCCATAACCATGAGCCCTAAGGATACAGACTTATGGATAATTCTGAAGGAATCCATGGGTGAGACACCATTTTGCCCAGTGTTTCCTACCAAAGAGTTTTGCATTATAAACTCTGCAAGAGCAAGCCCAGTGTGTTTATCAAAACAGAGGACAAGTATTATGTGAATATTTATCGACAACCTGACTAGAGCCTAAGCATTTATTAGTCATAATCTAGAAAAGTCCAGAAAAAGAAAGGAATTCTGCAAAATCTTGTAGCGCTTTGTCCTTGCCCGTGTTCTTTAAGTAACCTTTCTACTCTTCTCCCTTCCTAATCCATCTGAGTAAAAAGAAGGTTCTGAAGGACACGGATGAAGGCTATTTCTGTAGTACAGAAAATAAGAAAACAGCAGAATATAGCATGGGCCACACATGGGGTGAGAGATATGCCTTTCAAGCTAACTCATGCTCATCTCTTTTGTCTTAACCCTTCTCCATTTCCCCCTCAGGAGGTCAATGAATGAGATTGTATGTGTTTCACCTCCATCATCCAATGGACTAGGACCGGTCCCTGTCTCTGTGAGTGTTGACAGAGCCCGGGTAGATAGCAGTCTACAGTTTGAGTACATAGATGACCCGCGTGTCCAACGTATTGAGCCGGAGTGGAGCATCACTAGGTGGGTGAGAGTGGCAAGGTATGTCTGAAGAGATATGAGGTTGGCAGGAACATCATCTGGAAGGCACTGTGGTTGGTAGAGTATATCTGGAGGAAGATGAAAATAAAAGGATTCACCTAGAGAGAAAGGAGGTTGCAGAAGTGCTACAGCCCAAGGAGAGTTGATCCTAGTGGTTGAATCTCACTATAATAAATTTAAGAGGGCTTTACCTAACCTAGCTTCTGCTTGTTTACAGTGGCCACACACCCCTAACTATCACAGGCTTCAACCTGGATGTCATTCAAGAGCCAAGGATCCGAGTCAAGTTTAATGGCAAAGAATCTGTCAATGTGAGTAACCTATAGTCTTCCTTTCCTTGGTCTCAAAAACCATGGCTCTGGGTACATCTTGCCAGGCCAGCAGTTAGGGTTAAGTATATGGATGCCTGATAACTATACAGGGAACTCTACTGAGACTTGTCCCTGTAATCATGGTTCCAAACACCTGAGCCTTCCAGAAACTAATGTGATGGCAGTATAATTTCATAAGGTGATATAGCAATGGTCTAAAAGTGCTGGCTGCTGAGTGATACAGCACAAAAGGATAATGTTCACTTCAGTGAAAATGTTCTCTTAAAGGCTAAGTGAGAAACAGTGTGGGAGGTGGAAAGAAGTTCTTCCTGCACATTTAGAAATTTCTGTGTTGGAAGCAAGGCTGCCACTTATGAGCTGTATGGTTCTGATCAGGTCCTTTAACTTCTGTGATCTTCTGCTCCTCATAGGTAAATGGCTGAAAGACTGACTTGCTTTGTAGTTTCAGAACGGGCCACCCATGGACTTAATGTTTGTATTTAGTATCAGCAGACAGAAAATTCTGACCCACTGGCAAGATGATTATAGCTTCTCCCCTCCTCTGCATAACTGGATAATTTTATTCTTTTTAGCTATGGATTTATGTGAATTTCAAAAAGTTTTCTTATTCTGATGAGAACAGACTGTCTGAAAAGTTACTGAAAAGTTTTCAGTTTGTTCCTGTAGCACTATCTCACTCTTTCCAGCCAGAATTTTTGGAGCATTGTTGTACTCATAATTACACAGAAGATGCTGTGTTGGCCATTATTATAACTGTAAATTACAATGATTACTCTGTGGTAAAGCTGAGATGAACATGTCCAGCCTGCTGAAACTTTCTTAGAAAACAGAGATGCATAAAACAGAAGCTAGGCTGGATCAAGAAATGTCCTAAGGATTATCAGGTCCCCACCCCTCCTTGCATAGCAGAGAAACTAAGACCAAATGGGTAGATGGCTTACCCGCAATCACAAGGTATTCATAGGCCTGACTTCCCATCATGCTGGAAATGCTCAGCACTCTTGGCTAGGTAAACGCATGCTCCCTTCATCCAAGTACAGAATTTGAATCATGGCAAGAGCCTGGACCCTATCTACTTCCTCACAGCTAAGTCTTCTCTGAGCTCCCAGGCACTGCTGTTCTCTCAAGTTTCTGAGTTGTTAGGGAGCCTTGAACTCACATCCAGAGTAGATAAACCATTCATTCTCAAAAACAAAAACAAACAAAAAACCTAAATGCAGGTTTTAAAATACAGATCTTATTATCATCCAACATGGCCAACCAGAATAAATTTCACAGATCAGTTCTTAAGTGAAGTGAGCTCCATGCCAAGGCAGCCACCTTTCAGGCAGAGGCAGGAAGGAAAAAAACAGTTGGCTCTAGCTTCTCTTGGTCTTCATAAGAAGGAAAGGTTCTGCAGGGCCACAGGATTTATTTGTGTATGACAGTAGGCTCTAAGAAATGAGGGTCAATTCCTGGCTGCTTGACACAGAGTGAGATGGTTTGGGTATATGCATGGTATGACATGAGGTGGTTTTGACTAGGGCTGCTTCTGTCATTGGTTTCTACATGCAAGGAATCCTTCCTGGTACAAGTCTTTTGCTGTCTCAAGGAATTGAGAATCCGGGGAGGACTGCCTCCCCTATTAACAGGTTCAATATAAGACACAAATACACATAGAATGAGATGTGGATATAGTATATAGAAAATGCTACAACGTTGGCATGAGGCAGACAAGGGTGACTCCCAAAAGGTACAGCGTTTTCCCTAATGGAAAAAAAGAAAAAACAGGGCTAGAGCTTCTCTCTTTTCTGACATCCTGCAAAAGCCACAGGCCAAGTTAAGATCCCTTCTCCCTTCCAAAGATTCATCTACATCTTGAGAACTATTTTCTCACTGCCACCAACACTATACACCATAACAACAGTATTTCAAGGAACTAAAAATTTAGTTTCACTTTATGGGGGGAATTGGAAGGCCATAGGCCTATGTGGTGACCTGCCTGAGGCTGGCAGGCCTGGATGGAAGGCACAGGGGAAGACAGTGTCCCTAGAACACAGCCTCACTGTGCTGCCAGTGCCTCTGTATACAGAATAGGGGAAGGAAGCACTTTGTCCTTTTGCTCCTTTTAAGCCACAGCTTAGCCTCAGCCTGCCTAGGGTCACCCTTTTCTTTGTGTTCTAATCTCCTGATAGATAGTGAGAATAACTGGTACAAAGCCTCAAAATGCATAGGGTTATTGGCAGGCTGTGTTCATTTAACTGACCTGTTGCTTCTCCTATGCTTCAGTATCTGCAGATGCACCATGACATGGACATTAAGTTAGAACTGGGCTGCTGAAGTGTGTAACGAAAAGGACAGGAATGGGAACTTATCCCTAGCATAGCATAAAAGATGGGGAAGCTGTTTATTAGCAAAGGTTAAGACTTGGACCTGAAGTTCTGACATCACTTCTGACATACAAGCTCTTTTCTGTGTTACTGTCAACTATTTCACAAGACACCTGTTTCTAATCATGAAACCTGAGTGTGTATATATTGACCTCACACACATCACACACACACACACACACACACATCTTACCTGCTAGACAGGAAATACTAGAGTTCTTAATGGTGTCCTAGGCTGTTCCTGTGACAGCCTAGCTCCCACAATGAAACTGAGCTAACTTTGGTGCAGAGAAAACTTTAGGAGTAAGACAATCTGGAATCTGCTTTTTTCCGCTAAGCCCTGCTATGGGTCTGTTAGTAGTTTCTTTGGTTGGCTATTGTCTTGGCCTCAGAAACAACCACTGCAGGAGAGAATAGCAGACTGTGCTAAGTAGGAGCCAGCCAGTAGAATTTTACAATGGAGAGCGTGAACTCAGTGTCACTTGTAAGGTTCTACCCCAGTGCAGATGGAGGAATACATGGCTAGAGAAAAGAAAGAAAGGCCCAGAGTGGCAGGATCCTGTTTACTTACCACTTTGTTCTGAAACATTAGCTGAACATTACACAAGGTGCAAATGCTCATCTCATCACTTTCTGCTCTGCACCAAACACAGCACTCCTCCCCCAACACATACTCCCTTACTGCAACTCTTTTCTCTTCAGATATTCTTACATCTTCAACCCCAAACCTTTGCATTGTTATCTCCTCCACCTGAAACTTGTTCGTGCACTATTCTTCTTTGGCCTAGATAAGCCTCTTGTTCTTCAGATGAAAGTGTTTGCTACTTCTGAGGGAAATCTTTCATTAATCTTGCTTCAGGTCACACATACTCACAGACTTTCCAGAGCATCTGGTCCTTCCCACCACAGTGTTCCTCATCCATTTATGCATTTCAGAGCACCGTGGCCTGTGCTAACCCAGGCTCTCGGTGGACTAGCTTATAATGCTTGTTTAATTAATCCAGAGCTGTCCCTCAAGACTACTTCATTCTGTGCACCAGACTCTCAGCCCAGTGTCTGCCAGAAAACAGGTGCTCAAAACACTGTTAATGAATAAATGACTGGGGTTAAATGCATTGTCACCACATTTTTTAAGGGCCTCATATGTAATGAAGGAGTCTAAGCAAACAGCGAGTAAGAGGTGGTGATAGACCCCGCACCCTTCACCAACCAAGTGATCGGGCTCAAATGCTGCTCTCTGCCTCCTAGGTGTGCACAGTGGTGAACACAACCACCCTCACCTGTCTGGCGCCCTCTCTGACCAGTGACTACCGTCCAGGCCTGGACACTGTGGAACGGCCAGATGAGTTTGGATTTCTCTTTAACAATGTCCAATCCTTACTCATCTATAATGACACCAAGTTCATCTACTACCCCAACCCAACATTTGAACTGCTCAGCCCCACTGGAGTCTTGGATCAGAAACCAGGTTCACCCATCATCCTGAAGGTAGGAGACAGGAATGGGGAGAAAAAGCCTGGACAGTGCTGGGAGAGAGGCCCTTCCCTCTTTAGAAGGCCAAATCTCCAGGTGCTAGCACCCAGGAGTTTTTTGTATTCTACCCACCCTTAAATCCCTTGTGTCCTCCCCTTTATTGTATCTGTCCAGTGTTTTGTCTTTCCCTCCCTTTCTTCCCCTCCTCCTTTCCCAACCCTTCTCTCTCACTGTCTGCTATTTTCTCCTTTGCTTTTTTTTTCCCCTTAATCTGTGGCAGGTTGAAGTCTTTTTTTTACCTGTCATAGAGGCTTATTGGGTTTTGTAATGTTGTGCCCCCTGTTTTTTAAGTAGGCAAATCATTTCTGCACGCATATGCCTGTTCTCCTCATTAAGACACCTGTTCTCTACAGGGGAAAAATCTCTGCCCTCCTGCCTCTGGAGGAGCCAAACTGAACTACACAGTAATGATTGGAGAGACACCTTGTGCAGTCACTGTGTCTGAGACCCAGCTGCTCTGTGAACCTCCCAACCTCACGGGGCAGCACAAGGTCATGGTGAGTGAACCCTCTTCTGTCCTGTCCTATGCCCAGCCTCACCATGCATGCATGAAAAAAGGTTCCCTTCTACCTCAGTTATGACCTCCATATTTCCTCATCTCCATGTCCTGCATCAAAATGGATAGCAATTGGGAACACATAAATAGAAAGGCAGCTCCCAAGGCAGGAATTGCTTATTATCCAAATATGCACTATACTGTGGCAGTGTGTCCTGTCATTCCTCACACTGTAGGATATGATGGCATGCCATAGCTCTATACCTGTATGCATTGTGTGTGTATCTGTGTGTACAATGTACAGGTTCACGTGGGCGGGATGGTGTTCTCACCTGGCTCTGTGAGTGTAATCTCCGACAGCTTGCTGACCCTGCCGGCCATCATCAGCATCGCAGCTGGTGGAAGCCTCCTCCTTATCATTGTTATCATTGTGCTCATCGCTTACAAGCGCAAGTCTAGAGAAAATGACCTCACACTCAAGCGGCTCCAAATGCAGATGGACAACCTGGAGTCTAGGGTGGCACTGGAATGCAAGGAAGGTGAGTGTAGGCACCTGCTCACTTCCTGGAATTCTTCTTCACAGTCTCATCACCGTCCTTACATACAAACCCTATCTTGTTTTTATCCTCTTTCCACTAGCTTTCATATTCTACTCTTTCCCAGGAATTTCCCCATCCCTGGGGTTCAAGAAGACCCAGGGGCATGCCCATGTGTAAGGAAATGCATCCATTGGCATCGTTCACTGTCCCTGCTCTACCCCAGTTCAACCCATAATTTAGCCAGCTGCCTCTCCCTCCCAGGACTACCATGTCTTCACAGTAGCCTGCCAGGCCTCACTGTCTCAGACTAGATTCTTTCATTGCCAGGGTTTACCCCTTTCCTAATATTCACAGGAGTACCTTTGTAGTACATGGAAGCCATAGCTGAGAAAGTAGGAGAGCCCTGCTTCCTTCCCGGCTCATCATCTAGGATTTGTTTCCTATTTCTGTTGTAGACTGAATGTTCCAAAGGCCATACTTGCTGATAGCCTTGGGTGTGAATATGTGTAGGAGTGGATATTCTGTTTTTTCTCATCTCTCACACAGACACATACAAAGGATGACAAGCATACCTCGCATCCTCTTAGGCTAAGAACCTGGCAGGCTCTCTGGGTAAACATATCAATTAGGAATCAAAACATTTTGCCTTTTGCTGCAAGTGGCTTTTTCACAAGCAAGCAACTGTTGGACAGTGGGGAAGAATTGTACTGGGAGAGATGGGTCAGAACCCTCCCTCCTCCCTCATACTCCAACACAAAGCCTGAAGAGTTACCCCTGGACCTAGAAAGCCAGGGAGACACATGGGAACCCTTCACTGACTGTGGGATGAGCATTTGATAGCTAAGGCCTTCTAGGATTTTCACATCTTGGTTCATCTTCTTCCCTGGGGAAGGAGATCAATTTGTTTATTCTGACCTTTGCTGAATTCCAGTAGTTCTCCCCTTGCTTCTAACACCTACAAAGGGCCTAAGTCATGATAGTCTCTTCTCTATATCTTAGCCACCTTTGCAAGTAGAAGTAAAAATCTATAGATAAGCACAGAAGACAGAAAAGTGCCCATCTTCTCATCACAGCATGTTACCCAAATTCCACTTACTAACAAATCCTGGAGGTAATCGCCTACTAAATAAAAAGGGGAATGCTGGGAGATAGCTCAGTCGTATGCATGAGGACCTAAGGTTGCTCCCTAAAACCCACACTGAAAAAAAACATGCTAAGCATTGTGGCATGTGCTTATAATTCCAGCACAGGGAAAGCAAAGACAGGAGGACCTCTAGGGCTCACTGGCCAGACAGCTTAATTTGTGAACTTCACACTACTGAGAGCTTGTCTCAAAGAAGGTATTTCTGAAGATGTCACTGAGGTTGTCCTCTGGCTTCCAAAGGCACACACACCTTTGCACATACATATTCACTTGCATACATACACACGTTTTTTAAAATATTATTTTGGCTGAGTTTGGACAGTTTCTGTCTGTGATTAGTTTCTTCTGTTGCTAAGAGAGGCCTGTGGTGAGGCTGCATATACTGGTTAAAGTGTGCAGCCAAGTGGAAAGTCAAAGAGGGAGATCCAGAAACCCACAATCCCCTTAAAACATACCCTCCAATCACTAAGATCTCCCCCAGGTTCCACCTCTTCAAGTACCCACCACTTTTACTAGCTCTAGGTTGGGGACCATGCCTTTAGGAGATCCCTAAAGTCCTATAGCAAACAACCTATAGCAACAACCTAGGACTTCATTTCACTCCCTAACCTACTGCCTCTGTACCCAGCTTTCCTCCTCCTTCAGACAAGCTTTTCCCTTTCTCTTCCCTCCTGGATTGAAGTCCTTCTGATCTTCTCTGTCTTCTCTTACTCTCACAGCTTTTGCAGAGCTTCAGACAGACATCAATGAGCTAACCAGTGACCTGGACCGATCAGGAATCCCCTACCTGGACTACCGCACCTATGCCATGCGAGTCTTGTTTCCAGGCATTGAGGACCACCCTGTTCTGCGGGAGCTGGAGGTACTGCCTATCTTCCAATTATGTAGGCCAGGGTTCCTAGGAAATCAGGAGCAATTCTGAGGTTATGGAGGAAAAGAGCCAGTAGTTCATAACAGCTTTAAAAAAAAGGAAAAAGGAAATGGGCCAGTACTTTGTAACAGGCTTTAAAAACGACTCTGAGATTGTTTGTACATGTGTTGGTTTGTTTACTCAAGAGAATGAGTCAGGGCAGAGGAAATTACAAAAAAATGAATAAGCTAATAGAACTTCTCCTGTTGGGTTATCCGGTAAATTAGGTATATCCATTGCCAGTGCTGTTCATAACCTCGCCACATAGACAAGTAGAAGGGACACAGAAAACAACTGAGTTTAGGGATAAAATGGTTATAGCCCTCATGAAGAGGATCCTAGAATAGGCATTATCACCATCAGGCCCTAAGGGTCTGGGTGGACAACCAGAACCTGTCTCCTGAAGGTTATTCCTGCATACCCCCAGGTACAGGGAAATGGACAGCAGCATGTGGAGAAAGCACTGAAAGTCTTCGCCCAGCTTATCAACAACAAGGTGTTCTTGCTGACCTTCATCCGCACACTGGAACTGCAGCGCAGCTTCTCCATGCGTGATCGTGGCAACGTGGCCTCTCTCATCATGACAGGCCTCCAGGGCCGCCTGGAATATGCCACTGATGTCCTCAAGCAGCTGCTGTCTGACCTCATCGATAAGAACCTGGAGAACAAGAACCACCCCAAGCTTCTTCTCCGCAGGTCTGACCCACAGCAGAGGAAAGGCAGTTACAGACCTTGTCAGATAGGCCCCTGAAAGCCTCAGCCTCTGCTTCCATGCAGGGCTGCTGTGTTCTCAGATCAGCCCAGTGCGGAATGTGATCTTCTGTTGGTCCTGGGAAAACAGGTGGCTTTCACCCCAAGTGCGTAGCCCTGTTTGGGGATTCAACCTGAACCCCAGACCCACCACTTGTTTCTGTGACCTCATACCAGGGGTGCTGCCCTTTTGTTGTTTGGTTTCCGCATATTTAAGATGAGAGAAATACCTGTCTCTGCTTCCAGAGCTGGGTGCCCCAGCATGGTAGCCACATTAGCTAAAATGAAATGCACACTTTAATTTCTCCATCTTGCTGGTCACATTCCCTGTGTTTATGGCCACTATCTTGGACAGCACAGACAAACCATTTCCCATTATCATCCTTAGATCTGACAGACATGCTGGGCTAGAGAACAGAAGCAGCAGATCTGGGGCCCTGCTTCATGGCTTGGAATTGCTAGCATATACTACCTACCTTACGTTGCCAATTTTCTGGCAGGGCATAGATTTTAGAGGCCCTCTGTCTCTCTCCTGCACTCACCCTCAGTTGAGGCCATAGTGAGCCAGGCACAGATCTAGGGTTCTGGGCCACAGGAGTTGGGTCTGTCACCTCCACTCCGGCTCTTCCAATACCTTTGCTCACCGATCTTGGGTTTTCAGGCCACACGTGGCGTGGCTTTGTTTTATAAGCACTGAGGCTCCATCCTGCCAGTCTGAACATTGGGAACTTTCATTAAGAATTGTTATATTTAAATTAGAGCTAATCTCAAACACAATGCAGGGAGAGGGTGCTGGGAGGGCCCAGAGAGAAAGCTGCAATTTCTTCTGCTATTGTCACTCTCTCCCAACCCTTATTGCTAAGCAGCCATGGCAAATGCCTGGGGTTTACTTCAGTCAGAGGGTATAATTTGCACCACATGTGGGGAGTTAAAATACCTCTTGGCATCCCCATCAACAAGGTCTGTCATAGTGCTTGGCTTTGTTTCTTCCCAAGGCTCCAGATCTGTAGCCTAGGGTGGGGGAGGGGAAGGAGGTGGTGCTCACAGAAACAGATTCCCCTGTTGGCTAAACTCTTAAGCACTGCTTTCTACCTGCAGGCCTAGAGAGCATATGAATCACAGTACTAATCACTCATATTTACATAGTGTTTTACTGTGGGGCCAGATGTTATCTTTTGCATTTTAAGTATATTAACCCATTCAACTCTAACAATTGAAAGTGTGAATTTATTATGACTATGTCCATGTAATGATGAGGAAAATGAACCCAGAGAAGCCAAATGACTTGCCCAAAGTTATACAGTCAGTAATTATTATAGTAAATAATGTAGCGTTTGAACATGTAGCAATCTGTATTTGGAGAGGCATACACCAGGCATGCACCACAGAGTCCCTGAGTATGCAGAAACCACAGAGGAACAGGCAGATTCTCTTCATGACCATGAGGCTAGAGGGGATAGGAAACTAGTCCTGTACAAGCTGTGGGATAAACATTTGTCTGCAACCCACATTAGGTGTCACCATCAGTTTGTGGCAGCAGAGAGCAGCAAAGATGAAATGTCCAGAGTCTCAGAAAATTAAATCCTGGGAAATGTCCCTTCCTCTTCCCCAGGCACCTTCCCATTAATTATGGGAAAGAGATTACTCTTCGCTAGTCACTTCCAATTATTGCTGGAGTTTGGTTGTATTGCTAGGGTCCAGTCTTGACCCTATGCTCTTGTACCACATGAGAAGCCTAGATAAACCACAAGACACCTGTATAATGGATGGTCCCTCACCCATCTGCCTCCTCACAGGACTGAGTCTGTGGCCGAGAAGATGCTGACCAACTGGTTTGCTTTTCTTCTACACAAGTTCCTGAAGGTAAGAGAGTGTGAGCAGGGCTAGAGACAGCCACACACCCTGAGCTTGGAAGCAGCATGGGGACCCGACCCTCAGAAACAGGGGTTCCGTGGCATAGGTCCCCCCAAGCAAAGTTCTCTCTGCTGGCTGCAGATGCAGTCAGGCCAGGCAGGATCCATACGCTATCCTGATATGATTACAGGAGTGTGCTGGGGAACCGCTCTTCATGCTCTACTGTGCAATCAAGCAGCAGATGGAGAAAGGCCCCATCGACGCTATCACTGGTGAGGCCCGCTACTCCCTCAGTGAGGACAAGCTCATCCGGCAGCAGATCGAGTACAAGACCCTGGTGAGGAAGCCAAAAGCCAGGTTCTAGCCCTAGTACCACCTGTGACTGTTCCTACTCTACCTTCTAGTCCATGAGGCCATCTATCAAAAGAGAGGTGCAGTGACCAATCTGGGACAATACAAAGGTCATGTCAAGTTATTGAATAATAAACCAGACTCTCCCTCATCTGGTGAGCCAAATGAGCTGCCTATGCCTCAGTTTACCCTAAAATGATATGAGGGAGAAGAAGTTTACTCACCAGTAAGGACTGCACAGTCAGCAAGTAAAGAAAGCAAGTGTGCTGGTATCTAGTATAGAAGCTTTGAGGACATGTCAGGCCAGTACTTGACACCCATGGATCTATCTTGAATCCTCTAAAGTTACATTGACTCCTCTAAAGATTACATTCCCCCAACCCATCTAGGAAGTAAACTTCCTTTTTTTTTTTTTTTTTTTTGAGAAAGGATTAACATCCTGGCTTCAGCTCTCATAGTAGATGGCAGGAAGAAGAGAAAGAAACCAAGTCTCAGGACAGAGAACCTCATTGTTCCCATAAGAAGATTCTGAGGCTTTAGTGTCTTCCCAAACTACTTCCCAAGTATCTCTAGCTGACCCTTGATCCTTACTTACAGATCCTGAACTGTGTCAACCCTGACAATGAGAACAGCCCAGAGATCCCAGTGAAGGTTCTAAACTGTGACACCATCACTCAAGTCAAGGAGAAGATCCTCGATGCAGTATATAAGAATGTTCCGTACTCCCAGCGGCCAAGGGCCGTGGACATGGACCTGGGTAGGAAGCCTGGGGCTTGGCTAGGAGGGAAAGAGGGGAATGTGGCTTCTCAGAGAGCTATCAGGGCATGAGATAGCTAGAAGAAAGGAATGTGAAGTTTGGCCTTTCATACAACTCCCACAGGAGCATAGCCAGACCCTGGCCAGGTAAACACTTCTCCCCTAGGCTTTGTCCATTCAGATGATGGTCTCTTCCACATCTGCCTTGCCTCTCCCTTGCCCTGTTCTTTGGATGTCTCAAAGCTCTGCCACTGACATCAGCAAATGGAGACAAGGTTACTAGATCTCTAGAGGACACACAAACAGGGTGACCTTGCCTGCCCCTGGCCCTCTCACTGCTGCCTATACCATCCTTTCCACCCAGAGTGGCGCCAAGGTCGGATTGCCAGAGTGGTGTTGCAAGATGAAGACATTACCACCAAGATAGAAGGTGACTGGAAGCGGCTTAACACACTGATGCATTACCAGGTGAGGGCCTTCCCAAGACTGTCCCCTTTTCTCTCTGTTAGAAAACCTCAAAAGCCAACAAGGTGCTCTCCATTTTCTTCTTCTCTGGGTCTGGAACAGTGATGCTTAGCTTTGACTGCCCCATCAGATTAACTAGGGGGACTCACAGAACACGGGCTCTCTGATGGTTCTCTACAGTAGAAGGGACAACATATTGCAAAATCCTATCCTTAGACAGCTCCAGAAAGGTTCCTTGTGCTCATTTCTCTGGCTTCTTACTAATGTCACTGGCTCCCTGACTTGCAGTAGAATAGGGCACAGACTTGTCTTCAGCCCTTAAGATCCACAGTAGCTGGAAAAATTACTTGAGTGTTCTTACTTTTAACCTGTATGAAGTGCCCCAGCAGGCATGAAGATCAGATTGAGCGTAGAAGGTGACAAGGAATATGTTTGTAATACCAGCAGACACATGAAATGAACAGTCATAAAGATTCCAGCAAAAGAATATAAGCAGCCACCCTGCTTTCATCCCATGGGAACCACTCACAGCTTAGAGGTCTCTGTAAGATTAAGCACAGGCAGACAGGTTAGGATGCAGGAAAAGTACTAAAATAGGAACTGGAATTGAGAGACACTGAGGAAAATTAAACCAACCAGAGGAAGTGCCTTAGGCTATAAGACCCATGGGACTGTTTGATTAATAATAGCCTCCTATGTGTCTGGCTTACAAAGAGAAGCTGACAGACTAGGCTGAGCTACCAATAACCAGCCACTGGGAGTTTCTGAAGCTGGAGGCCCTGGGGGTACCCCAATATACTCCTCCCTGTGCTTCCCTATGCTATACCTGGATTTCAGTCCCAAGTGAGGGAAGGTATGTAGGCAAATGTATTCTAGACCAACACTCACTCTGGTAGTGGCATTCTATAATTTCTCCCAACCTTAAGCTATTCATCTGTGCACTACAGATAATACTAATGGCAGGGTAAGGTGTGAAGGTAGCTAGAAGAATTAGAAACAACTGCAGAAACTCAAGATTTGAACTTACATACAAGCAAGAATAATCACATCACTCCTTGGTAATTCCATACATGTAAATACACACACACACACACCTTCACATGGTAAGTACATCCAGAACGATTGTAATGAACCAATTTGAGGTAAATGAGAAAGCTCAAAAGAGACCAAATAAACGCCACCAACTCTTGTTCCTGAAGAGCAGCCTTAGAGCTTTTGCTTACATCTGTTTCTGATACCTATGGCTCGTTTCTGAGTTTTACAACCTGTGACTTCTAATAAGAATAGAATACCCCTTTCCTATTGTGCTCCTTTTACAAAACACCTTCTGTCATTTATTGTTCATTCTTCAAATATTTACTGAGCTTTACTGAGTGCAAGGCACTTCTCACACTCTTTTGACTGAGTGACAGGAACAGCAGGGAGTCTTCCTTCCTTTGAGAAATGATGAAGATGATGTTATTATTCAAAATGCCAACATAAATACCAACACATGCTGAGTACTCACTCGGTACCAGGTACTTCACTCAGCCTTTATGTGTCTTAATTTAAAAAAAATAATCATCACAACAGTGAATATCAGACATAATGATTATCTCCAGTGACAAATGAGACAACCACGGCCCAGAGAAGTAAGCCTGAAGTGGTGGTAGAGCTACAGTCAGATCCAGCCAGGTGCTTTAGGGCATGGGTTTATATCACCTATTGGCTGAAAGAAAGAGGGGGAAAAAATGGTTGGGGTGGAGAGACAGAATAAGAGAAAGTGAGAGACAGACAGATACACACAGAGAGACAGGTATCTTTTGTAACTAGCTTTGGAATTGGTCACTTTAGTCACCTTGTGAATTTCCCTAAAGATGACCACAAACCATAAATAATGTCATCTCTCTTTGCTGGGAGAATAAACTCCCAGCCTTGCCAGAGTAGCATTTCTGGGTTGTGGGTGAAAAAAATTCTTAAGAGACAGAAAGCTGGCACCTTCTGAGAAAAATGGTGGCTGCACAGGACTCAGAATCCAAGAGCTTTACCTATTCTTCCCTCTTGGGACCTTCCCCAGAATCAAAGGATTTTGGAGCTCTTGCAGAAGAAAATCATCTTAATTAACAAAGAGATGGCTAAAAAAAAAACTGCCTGGGCTCCTGTAGATTTATAGGGAGGGTAAAATTAAACACCACCACTAAAGCTGGCTATCAGGGAATCTCGTTAGCACTAATGTTCATTTATAGTTTGACTTCTCAACATTTAATTCTTTTTTGGTGGGAGAGAAGAACTGACAATTTAAGACCCAGAAAGATGGTTTTATGGCTGGTGCAGCTATAAATCATACTTACAAAGTTCATAAAAATTGTTAAAATAAAAAATGGTTTAATAGGAATGTTTTATGGCCCATAACATTATTATAGCTGTTTTATTCCCTCTGCGTTAGGGGTTTAATTGGATCACCACAATTCTGAGGATTCTCCGTTTTTATTAGATAGAGGGCAATCTTAAATCAAGATGGCCCCAAATGTCTTCTCTATGGCTCTTCATTCATCAGCCCTCCCCCAACTGCCAGGTGCGGTACGAAGCCTGGCATCTCCTAAGAGGACAGGGCATTGTGCCATCTTTCTCCTACCTCCCCAAAGGCAGATGCCCTTTTGATGCAACTAATCAAGGTGGCCAACATATAATACAACACAGGCCAGGAAGAAAATGGAGCCAAAGGAAAAGATGCAGCTCAAACCAATGTGACTTGTAATAAAATCTCAAATTAAGAAATATAATAAGGAGAATGTGTGCCCTAGAGATGTGTAGGTCTGAAGAAAAATATCAGTTCCTTAATATATTAATGATGGGACCTTGAAGCAATGATTTAGCCCACCCCTGATTCTATTCTGTTATCTGTAGAGTGGAATAGTCATCCATAACTGACTGAAGATTGATGGGAAGCTGATCTAACTCTTCTGCCCAATAGAAATAAAGTGTGTCATTTTAAATTTTTCACTAGTCCCCTTAAAAATGCTGAAACAAACTGTTGAAATAATGTTAACAATATACTTTATTTAACTCAGCTTAAAAGAATTAGTCCAAATGTATAATCAATATAAGACTTATTAATGACATCACTTATATTCTTTCTTTCATACTTTCTGAAATCCTGTGTGTGCATGTGTGTGTGACTTACTGTGTGCGTGCATGCGTGTGTGCATGCCTGTGTATGTGTGTGTGTTTGTGTGTGTCAATTCAGATATTTAGTTGATATTGGCTGCATGTGAGATGACCCAGACACATGACATGAAGGCATAATGGTTGTAAAGTTTCTGAAGTTCTACTGACACCACACTCCCTTGAAGCGCTTAATATCTCAAGATACCTGAATTCTCTCATGTTGTTCTTTTGTGCCCTTCTTAGGTGTCAGACAGGTCAGTGGTGGCACTGGTCCCCAAGCAGACCTCCTCCTACAACATTCCTGCCTCTGCCAGCATCTCCAGGACATCCATTAGCAGATATGGTAAGCAACAGAATGCAGTCGAGAAGCTCAAGGTCTGGGTTTCTGCAGGCCTCAGGGACTACCTGTTCCTGCCCTTAGCAGGAAGGCTGCTGCCATTCCTTCATAAAAGGTACTGGCTCATCTGTCTTCTTCCTGATGGGTCTGAAGGGCCTTGTGTCTACTTTGAGATGAGGCAGCAGGTAAATGAGTTGGCGTAGCCTAGCAGAGGAGGGTACCCTGGTTGGAGGTTTCTCTAGTCCACTTTACAGCTGTGATCCTGTTTGGATTAGTAATTATAGCCTCTTTTATCAAATTTTGGGACACAAAATTGATCATTCTTTCATTTCCATTCCCACCCTCTGAGCAGCTTGTTTCATTCTCTTTTACTTTATTTTGGTTGTGTGTATACTCAAAGACACTAGACTGCCCAGCTGAAAGAAGCTACAGGACTGAAGGCAATAGCTCCAAAAATGGTTCAAAATATATTCTAAGACCCCAAAAGAAGTGCTTTTAACTCTAAAGAGGATAATTACGACTTGAGCCCTTAGTATCTAGACTTTTTTTTTGAGACAGAGTTTCTTTGTGCAATCTTAGCTGTCATAGAACTAGCTCTGTAAACCAAGCTGGCATCTAACTCACAGAGAAATGCCTGCTTCTGTCTCTTGAGTGTTAGGATTAAAGGCGTATGCCACCACCACCCAGCACAATTAGACTTTCTAGAGTGCTCCAGTGTACACATCCAGCCCACATTTTAGTTTATTCTTGCTCATTGCTGGAAACATCAGAAGAGAGGGGGCTCCTACATTCTCATGTGAGTCTGAGCTCTTAAAATTTCTAAACCTTACTGAGACTCATAGCCAAACTTTGGGCAGAGTGCAAGAAACCTTATGGAAGAAGAGAGAGATAGAAAGACCCAGAGGGGACATGAACTCCGCAGGGAGAACAACAGAGTCAAAAAACTTGGGCCCAGGGGGTCCTGCAGAGACTCATAATCCAACCAAGGACCATGCATGGAGAGGACCTAGAACCCCTGCTCATAGGAAGCCCATAGGCTTCTCAGTTTCCAAGTGGGTTTCCTAGTAAGGGGAACAAGGGCTGTCTTTGACATGAACTCAACGGCTGTCTCTTTTATCACCTCCCCCTGGGGAGTACAGCCTTGCGAGGCCACAGAGGAAGATGATGCAGCCAGCCTTGCTGAGACCTGATCGGCTAGGGTCAGATAGAAGGATAAAAGCAGTGGGCTAGGGAAGGGGCATAGGGGGAGAAGAGGGAGGGTGCATGGGACTGGGAGGAGACAAGGGAGGGAGCTACAGTCAAGATACAAAGTGAATAAATTATAATAAACAAATAAATAAATGAAAGAAAAATTCTAAATCTTTTTTCTAGAAAGTTTAGGCTCCTCTTTCCAACCAAGCATCCCTAAAACTATTTTCCAAATATGTAGCCCCAAGAGTTCTTTCGAAGTGAAGCAGATTTATTCTGAATAGATGCAGTAGGTTGATGGTATTCCTAAAGGATGCTTTGGGCAGGAGACTGGCCTGCTTCACTTCCCCCACCCACCCTTTTCCAGATTCTTCCTTCAGATACACAGGCAGCCCAGACAGCCTCCGGTCCCGGGTCCCCATGATCACTCCAGACCTGGAGAGTGGTGTTAAGGTGTGGCATCTGGTGAAGAACCATGACCATGGTGACCAGAAGGAGGGTGACCGGGGCAGCAAAATGGTATCTGAGATCTACTTGACCCGGCTCCTAGCCACCAAGGTAACTCTTGCAGCACCTAGGCTAAGCTATTTCCTGCATTTGACACAAATATACATGCTATGGGTGCTTCTGATGTCCTCTACTATCTCTGCTTTTTATACCTGATTTCTAGACAAGTGGAAAAAAAAACAGAAAGGTGTAGTTGAACCCGCAATCTAAGGAAAGACTATCTATCCCTCCTGACTCACTGTATCTTAGGCTGACAGGAGATGAAGGCAGCACCATCTAGCTTTCCCAGGAGAGAACAAACCAAGCCTTCAGAACTCTAACACAGTGCCTTAAAGCTCTAAGACTTTCTCCCAGAATGGCCTAGAACAAGTCTACCAGACTCATGTCTATCTTTTTGCTTTGTTAAATATGACTTTTAATAAAAGACCACCAATAAACATCAGAGAAACTCAGGGGTTCTACTAGTCCTCAAAGTGTCTTACCTATTAACTGGGACCCAGGTCCATGCTTGTCAGTGCTTCTAGAATCCATGAAGCCTATGGATCAGGGCTGTGCCTAGATTCTCTTGAAGCTAGACCTAAAGTCTATGATCCCAATACCAACACCTTAAAGCTGTTCATCCTTCTTGTCATACCCTCTAAGCACCACCAGAGGTCAGATTCTCTAAGTACCCTCTGTAGACTGCTACAAGCCTGAGCCCTCTCATTCATTCTAGGAAATTCACTTCCTATCTTCCCATTAAACTCCCTGAGCCCATACCTTCAGGATTCCCAGATTTGATAATCCCTTCCAACTGCGCAACACCCCAACTAGTATCTACCTCATTCCTGCCCCTCTACCTTCATGCTCTTGCATTTTAGACACATTTTCAAGTTAACATGGGTCCAAGGCAGCACCTGGCATGCCTTCTACTGTCCTCCAGCACCCACCCACCATTTGACTGTTCCTCCCCATTTGTTCTCCCAGGGCACCCTGCAGAAATTTGTGGACGACTTGTTTGAGACCTTGTTCAGCACTGTGCACCGGGGTAGTGCTCTTCCCCTAGCCATCAAGTACATGTTTGATTTCCTGGATGAGCAGGCAGACAGACACAATATCCACGACACAGATGTGCGGCACACCTGGAAAAGCAACTGGTAACCCCAGGGGAGCTCAATGGGAGTGTCACCAGGAGAGGCCCAGCATCATGGGGGATGGGGACCAGGAGAGGCTGGAGATGAGAGGTAGCTGGGTCAGCTGGGGCTAAGTGAACTGATATTCCTGGAACACAGCACACATACCACACACACACACACACACACACACACACACATCCTTTGGGAGAGCTATTCCTTCTGATAGAGAGTCCTATAGTTATCAGGGGAAAGAAGTTATGGAATATATAGAAATATGTATGTGAAACCTACAATGGCGCCTTACAGTCCATCACTGTTGAGCCTTCTGAGAGATGTGCTTCTAAGCTGGGACCCTTGGCAAAGATGACCAGTGCTGGGGATGAGGCTGGTACTTGCTAGACTTGACAAACCCACAAGTGTGAGGGATTTCATTGCAAACTTGATCTCTTAAGGCTAAGTTTTTACCCCAGCAACATATCTTTCAGGAAGCAACAGAAAGAATGCCCTGAAGGCATGATTTTTGTTCAAGTCATTTCCACATCCAGAGTAGTGGTGGAAGAAGCAGCTTCTGATAGCTCCTAGCATAAAACTTCCCTCCCTTGTTTTATAGCTTGCACCATACTAAGAACTAGTTATCGACCAGACAGGGCTTATCCAAGAGCCAGAGTCAAAAGGCTTTCTCTAGGACTGAGCACAAAGGAGGAAAACATTTGGATTGGGCAGGAAGCCCATGCAGCTGTCTGGAGTCAACAATCCCCAGAAAACAGAGTCGACACAGATGGGCTCAGGCTGTCATTTAGAAATCAAAAGTCCTAACAACCAGCACAACACTTTGAAAGAGCCAATGAAGCCTTGGAATAAACCTTCATTCTCTTGATGCTGTGGCCACTGGGTCCTCCTCATCTGTAATTTTTGGTCACAGTGGAGTGACATGGTTCAGTAAGTGAAGAACATTCAGTAAGCTCTACCAAACAGATCCACGGCATTTCCTCAGCTTTCCAGGCAGGATAATTAGCAGTTTGAGGAGAAAGAAGAGAAAGTTCAAGATTATTCCCTTCTCTGAGCCTTCTGGCTAGTCTCAAGCAACAACAATACACCCTCCTCCCCAGTGTCATAGTGTGATAAAGCTGAATCACATGGCTCATACCTCACATAGAAAAGATCCAAGGAAAAGAGCTTAGACGTGTCCAGCACTGCCAGAGAACAGGACAGAAAAGCTGTGCCAAAGCTGGCTGAGGAAGCTCCTCCTAGGTTTCAAGAAAGGATTACAAGTTGGAAGACAAGCAAAATTTACAATAGGAAGCTTGGGAGGATACCAACACTGACATTTACAACACCTGTCATTATAAGACACTTGGAAATTTTGGAGTTGGTGAAATCAGCAGAATGCAAAGAAAAGAATAGCAAGAACTAAGGACACTAACTTAGTTCTAGAAGGGTAAGCACATGACAGAGTTCTTGCCACACACACATCATAAGAGTCAAGGCTAGAAGGCAGCTGGAGAAGGCAGACTTCGGAAACAGGCAAAACAATAGCTACAGAAGCTGTTCTGGTTTTGAAGGCAGGCAATGGGCTTAGTGCCTTATGGCCTCAGGAACAGTGGAAGGCTATTCCTCCTGCCTTTAGATTCCAGAGTCTAGAAGCAGCCTCCAAATTTTTTGTGAGTTCCTTTTGGGAAAAACCAGAGCCACAGTGAGCCAGTTTCTCCTGGAATGCCAACAGGAGCTCTTTCCCTTTCCTCTACCTCCTGGAGGGGACCCCTGAATGAAATTCCCCCATGAAGAAGCTGTCCCCTGATCCAGCCATGGAAAGTGGCAGACTGGGTCTAGTCCCCCAATAAGGCAGTGCTTGGGACTGCCTACCTACTTCATCCTCTTATATAATGGCCATGAGCACTATGAGAGACTCTAAGAGCCCAGTGGCTTTGTCTGAACCCCGGAGGAAATCATGTTGTTCTCTGTGGTTGACCTTCCCCTGAAGCCTGTCAAGAAGGGGCAAGGGCCAGACACACCTGCTACTCAGCTAGTAGGGAACAGAGCAAATGCCCTGGTATGACAAGATCAAAACCCCTCAGCTTTCTCTTGCATGCAGGGAACAGCATAGGCTGAGCAACCAGCCCCTGATGGACCTCAGGTTCATTCCCTTTTCTTTTAGAGTGGAACATCTACTTTACCATTCAGCAGTAAGTACTAGTATTAGTACTAGTAAGTAAGTACTAGTATTAGTACTAGTAAGGGGCAAGGTCAAAGTGCATTCTTCAAGGTACTCTGCCTTTCTCTACAGCCTCCCTCTTCGCTTCTGGGTAAATGTCATCAAGAACCCTCAGTTTGTATTTGACATCCACAAAGGCAGCATCACAGATGCCTGCCTCTCTGTGGTAGCCCAGACCTTCATGGACTCCTGCTCCACATCAGAGCACCGACTGGGCAAGGACTCACCTTCTAATAAGCTGCTCTATGCCAAGGATATCCCCAGTTACAAGAACTGGGTGGAAAGGTCAGTAGGTTCCTCAAGACACACACTGTGGGCATCAGTGTCCAGAGAAGACCAGGACCTTATATACCCTATGTTGTGGAAATTGAGGGGGCTTTGTGTCCTGGGAAATCTGAAAATTATTATCCTAATTAACATTTACTGAGCATGCAAGCATTACTGTGATAAGGATTTTGTATGTGTTTCACCGAAATGTTGAATGTTTGTACATTTATAGAATCCCTACATGGACAGTTGTAAAATAGCTGCTATAATTATCCCTGTATTATGTCTGTATAATGAGGGAATGGAGGCACGGTCACCAGCTGGCAGGAAGAAGAGCTATGACTACAAGAAACCGTGCCAGAGTCTTGGGCTATTAACTACTCAGGAAACAGCAGCTCTTAGCTAGCTGGAGTGTCCTGCAGAAACTTGGACTATAGCTTAGACTCGTACCTCAGCTTGAGACAGAGGCCATACTAGAGAATAGATGGAAGGCAGGATCAGTGGGGAACCCTAGTTCCCCCAAGGGATCTGGGCCAGGGTGAGTATTGGTGGATGTTTACGGAATCTTCATCATAGGCCTCTCCTGTTCATGCAGATACTATGCAGATATTGCCAAGCTCCCAGCCATTAGTGACCAAGATATGAATGCCTACCTCGCGGAGCAGTCCCGCCTGCATGCCACAGAGTTCAATATGCTGAGTGCCCTCAACGAAATCTACTCATATGTCAGCAAGTACAGTGAGGAGGTAAGAGAAGGTCTCAAGGGCAGAGACCAACCCGCAGCTTGATCCAGGCCTGAAACAACAACAGTAGCTTTCACTTCTAAAAATCCCAGTCCTCAGTCAAAGTCAGAGAGCCCCAAATCATCATCTCTTTACAAGACAGCCCAACCTCTCCTGCGCCACTGAACTCCCTGTACATTATCTTCCCTCACTCAAGTATTTTGTGGCTAATTTTATTCTTTCTTAAGCAATGAATAGAATTATCAGTTTACACGTAGGCAGACACTGTCAGTCAGATTTCATACTGACTGGTGGACTTTGATGTGAACAGGTGTTAACCAGGAAGGTGACAGACCATGCATGAGTACTGAACCTAAAGATAGAAACAGAAAAGTAATAGCTGCCCATACTTAAGTAGTTCTTACACATGTTTAAAGCACACAAGAACTCTACATGCACGCGCATATTCCTGCATGTGTCTGTTGATGTGTGTCTGCGTGATGGTTTTGTGGCATGCCACCCACATGGCAGTGGTCCCACTAGAGTAAATGAAGCTGAAAACTCCCTGTGTGACCTCAGAGCCATCCGAACCTCATAGTACCCATGATTCTATGGCCATGCTATGTAAATGAGCCTGCCAACCTGCTGGTTCTGCAGCTTCAAGACTAAATACAGTCTGTGCTCTTGATAGTAACTATGTAACTAGTGCATAAACTGTGTTTACTATGTTGTACTTTTATTACTGTTAGAGCATACTCCTACTTATAAAAACAGAGCCAAACACTGCACATGTGTTCTGTTGTACTTGATTCAGTCTCCTGTGTGTGAGTACTCTAGGCTGTTTTGTGGATGACAAAATCATGTAAGAAGTGTCCTCAGTTAAGCAAAGCCTGATTATGCATAGATTTATTCATTTAATCATGCCAGTTATTTGACATTACATTCCTAAAGGCAGAATGGAGTGGTAGAGGCAAAGGTGTTGGGTTGATGACTCCAGAAAGTTATACCTTTGAAGCTGAGTCTTGAGTCACCTGCCTTTGTTTTGACCTTCAGCTCATCGGGGCACTAGAGCAGGATGAGCAGGCCCGGCGGCAGCGACTAGCCTACAAGGTGGAGCATCTCATCAACGCCATGTCCATTGAGAGCTGAAAGGAGGATATCTTGTTCCAGAAGAGAAACCATACAAACTATCACACTGGTGTCTCCAAAGGAAGGATGGGATGAGTGAAAGTGTCAGAGGACCCCAGAGCTGGCTGTCCTCTAAAACCTCACTGCAAGGAGAGAGAAAGGTTCCTCTCTGGATGCCAGCCATGTTTCATCACGGCCAGTTCCTTGCAGAAGGACAGTGAACACAGTGTGAGCTCAGGACACCATGGGCAAGGAGAAGGTAGCCCTTTAGGCTGAGAGGCTTTTGAGCCAGATGGTTCTGCCTCTGTGACTGCTGCTTTGCATGAAAACTTATTTGATGTATATTGGGAAATAATGAGAACTTTATTTAATTTTTTAAGAAAAAGGGAAAAAGCAAAAATAAAACAAAACATAAAGCCTCCCTGTCCATCCCGTCCAACTTTTATTTAATCTGATTTCTGTTCCCTCCTCAGTAATATTTGTCCTTCCTTCTGTAAGTAACATCTCTTTCTCAATGTCAGAAAATGCCTGAGAGACGCTGAGGAAAACCAATATGGAAATGCTCTTCTTTCCCTTGAACTGAAAGGAAAAGGGAAGAGGGGGAGGAAAGAGCAGAATTCTGTACTAAACATTTGGCAAACAAGTCAGGAACACCTGAATCCACCACAGCCAGAAAAGCCTGAGCACTGTAGACCTTTGTGGGAACTGTGAAAGCTCATCAGATCCTGGCTAATAGGAAACTGCTTTTCATGCTGTGCCCATGTGTACCCTCATCTCTGAAGAGGAGGAATGTACCCAACAAGGAACTGTGAGAATACCTTTTGTTTGTTTCATTTAATCCCAGACCATGACAAATGAGGACTTGGTCTTTGGTACTTGTCCTTTTGGTTTCCTTAGAGTTGACATGAGAAATGGGAAAGGTGAACCTCTCCCAGACCAGCCACCTCCTCCCTGAGGACCTGAACAGAGCCCATGTCAGCCTCTGTCATAAGCCAGGTACCCAGGGGCCATACAGACCAGGCCTCCTAGGTCTGAGTTGAATGTGGAACATGGGTGTTTGACTTTGGATTCCATTCAACCATCCACCAGTTTACGGTAATTAAAAACAAAACAAACTCAAACACTGTTTACAGTAAGCAATACTTGAAGAGTGTAGGTTTAAGAAGCAGCAGTATTTATTATACTTTTTCTCGTGCCTGGAGAGGGGAGGCCAACCTTTACTCATATCCTGAAGCTCCTGACCATCTGGGCACACTGCATTTGCCTCAGTAAATCTGACTGTGGTATGCTATCATATCTGTCATCTCTCTTTGTCATGGAACCATGGATTTGAAAGTAGATTACTTCCTGAGAAGGCAACCATCCTTCTTTCTGTCTTCTGATACCTAATGCCATAGATGGCCAGCTTTCCAGAGTATATCTTCCAAGAAGAGGCCAAGGCTCTATTGTTGGGCCCAGAGACAAGCTCAGTGGTAGCAGGAAAGGAAATTCAACTGGTATACCCTCAGGGAATTCAGTCCTCCTGCCTTAGCATGGCCACTAGCAGCCAACTTCAACAACTTTGCAATTAGCATCTGTCTCAAGGTAGGAGGACAAGAGGAAGGCAAAGGGTTGGCACAGGAATGCTGAAGAGATCTCCTTTCCTTGACTTCTACTTTCAAAAGGGTCAGGAATGCCAGGCTGTAAGACTGGGAAATAAGGCCAACTATCCCAAGAGAGACTGGACCTGGGTTATTTCCTTCACAATTAACTCAGGCCTCAGATTATACCTCCAGTTGATTCCAGTTTCTGAGACTCTGCTGACCAGATGTGACTCCCAGCACAGGCCAGGGAAGACAGCCAAGAAGATGGCTTCCATTCCATGTGTGTGTCTTCAGATAGCTGTCTCTCACACAGCAGATACTGTCTGGGCTGTTCAGCTTGTTTCTTGGCTGAATGCAGCTGACTAGTGGAGAGAGAAAAGCATTCAGCAAAATACTCAGGAAACTTGCTGATTTTATGATGAATCACAATCAGCCATGCCAACGCCACTTTTCTTCTGATAACCTACTCATGTTAAAGCCGTATCAATAGCCTGGAAAAATTACTAGTGACTGATCTTCCACACCAAGCCAAAGTATTTGCTATTCACAGCACCCAAAGCTTGTCATCTTAGAACCTGTAATTTATGAAAATGAAAGAAGTGATGTAGTCAAAACAAGAATATGAACAGAAAACTGCACTACTCAGAATAAACTCCAGCCCACCCTATTTTCCATCTCAGGCTGAAATCCAGAGTGCCATTTCATAAAGAAATAAAAAAATAAAATATTTGGCATCTCTTTCAATAGCATCTTACCCAAACCTTCCTCAGTTTGCCTACCTGGATCTTTCAGCAGCTACTGATGGTACCCACTCACTGCCTCCGGCATGCTTCATTGAAGATATTTGGAGAATATGGAGAGAATGATGGGGAGAGAGAAAATCAGAGTGTAGGTGAAGGGAATACGGCCAGCTATGAAAGGTGGTCTAGCCACTTTGCTAAGGATTCCATTAGTTGGACAACTTGGGCTGAAAAAGAGAAGTGTCCAAGGAGTACAGTTAAAGAAGAATTAAGGAAAATTCAGCTGGAGTCAGGCCAGGCCAGGAGGGTGAGTGTTTGCAGTCTTGTTCTCGTTCTAGCTTTCTACCTATCCTTCCACCAGCTCTTTGCTCTGGTTCACCTGTAACTGATAGAGTCTACTCCCTATGGAATGAAGAGAAGAGGAGGTTGATTAGTCACTCTTCTTGATATTATCCAATTTGAGGATATTATGTCCTGTTGTTTAAAAAGAAATTATTAAAGCTCCCACCCTTCTCCACAAGAAGCCATCTATTGGGGGAGGCATGAAGTCTTTCTCAAGCCTACCTACTGTTAGTTTATTTCATTGATCTACTCAAAAGCCAATTCTGTAGGAAAAAAAAAAAACAGAACTGTAGAGGGCTTGGCAAGACAGAATTCTAGAAGACTATATGGAGACTCATTCCTTACCTGGATTTGACAGCACCTCCTGCCTTCTATGTGAGTCAGGCACCTGTGTGTCTGATGTTCTACCTCTTTTTGTGGTTTGACTCTCAAAACCACTTCTGAACCCCCTTTCTTTACAGAGTGCAGTCATTCAAGTCATGAGAACACTGTGATCTCACAGAAGGAGGGAACTGTGTTCTGCATTCATTCATTTGGAGAAGGTTCATGAGTAGTAATCATCTGCCAAGTTCTTAGAAGTTCTGGAAAATAGGGTGAATAAAAGCAAGATGGTCCTTCTTCCAGCAAATGCATCTTCTCCAGGCTGCTAGACCAACCACCAATACAGCAGTATGGTTTTCCCACCTTCCTCAGAGGAAAGAATAGAAAATGAGATGCCGTGATGGATGAAGGCTGACCCACCCAGCCACCTTACCTCATCCTGGAAACAGAATCCCTAGCAGTGAGATATAATCTCACTTCTACTGCTACCATATCTTTAGTCAGCACAGCCTTGCTCCTGACCTTCCATCAGTTCCACAAAGATGAGGATAAAAATTAACAGTTAAGGCTGCTGATGTTTTGAGCATGAGATAAAAGCAATGATGGCTGTGCAAAAGCTAGCAGTGGTCTGATACAAGCAGAGAATACTGGAAGCCCATAGCTGCCCAGTTGTCAGATACTGTATAGCTGCTGCATCTGTAATCACACCTGCTGCCTGGTAATCCTAAGCCAGCAGCTACTCTAAAAAGGCCCTTTCCAACCACATTGTATCATATATAAGAACTGCAGCCTGTACACAGACAGGGATGAATTGAAACATAGAAGACTATGAGAGGGAAGAAATGCAAAAAGGCTTCAGGGACCCAGGGCATGGGGCAGATCTTATGGTGGGAGGGTCTGGAAGAAGGTGATCAGGTCCTCCTGATGCCTTGTCTCAGGAGTGTGCTTGGAAAAGATGGTGGTGTCATTTTCATATTCCACATCTCTATTCCTTCTCTCTATCTTTTCTACTCATTCCCCAGAGAGAAGAGTTAGCATCCAAGGCCCAGAGATACTTATAATGAAGGGTAACATTTCTCTTGGCACTTTCTAACTAGTCTAGGGAATGTCCTGAGAGATGATCAAGGCCAGTGCCTGTCAGACAGGCCTCAACACAATAAACAAACTGGAGATTCTCCTGCCTCGAACACACACAGCTCACTCTCTTCTCACAGTCCCTCCTCCCTGCCTCTGTGCTAGGCCCCCAATGAAGGAAGTAAGAAGCTTCTTTTAGACTCAGCCACAGTCATCACTTTGACATTCTTGTTCTCCATTTTGATATTCAAGCATAAGGAAGTGTGGTCCCCACCAAACAGGACCAAAGTTCCTGAATGTATAGGATAGAAAGAGACAAGCTCTTTATATAGGCACATGAGGGCCCTGAGCCAAGCTGCCTCTCCTCATCCCCTGTGATTCATATCCTTCCCCATGACACACTGGAATCTGTATTATATCTATTTTTAAGAAAGTACAATGCTGGTTGTCTGGTTTTGTTGTTTTTACAGGTGTAATGAAATAATAAGAAAATGAAGTATTTAAAATGTTCAATAAAGCGGGGTTTTGTTATCTAATATATTATCATGTACCTATTGTAAATATGAAACTCCTATTTTGCAAGCCAAGGACACAATTTGTACTGTTGTTATATATAAATAAAGATTACTGGATTAAAAAATCTTAAATCTTCACATAAACAGTTGTTTGGCCACATAGGTACAGAATAACTTTGGGGCATATACAAGAAGCAGATATTCAGAAAGAGCAACTGAGTTGTATTGTTTTGAATGAATCTGAGAAAACTCCATGGATCCAGAGCTTATTAATGTCTAGCTATCTTCACCACACACTTGGATGTGCAATTGGCTCCAAGTGGGTGAACACTACCCCCTAGCCACAGGACCTCAGAATACAGGTTGCTTCTGGGGAGGTTAGGCTGCCACAGGCTCCATTCTAGAGTTCTGAGGGCAGAACCTCTAAGAACCAGCCCTTCCTAAAAGAACACTCACTCACAGATTAAGTGCTAGGGTGAAATGAGAATGAGAGAAGCATGGCCCTCGCCACTATTGCTTTTGGGATGATTCTGAAATAGACTTTCAGACAAGTGTTGAGAAAGGTAGTCATATTCATTTTCACTTTGGAAGTTAAAAGTGAATAATAGATGGTGAGTACTTTTAGATCCAGCCCAGGTGAGGAGTATGAAGACAGCTCCCTTGGGAGTTGAGAACAGAGAAAGTGGATCTCAGAAGCAGAATTTCTAGTGTTCTATAATGAGGCTGATGGGAAGAAGTCTTTAGAATCCCTCTAAACTGAGGGTGATATGCCCCCCTCCCTTCTACCCTTATTTTCCTGTTTCTATCCTGAAATTCAGTGGTATATGACATTTTACCCTCTTACCGGTGAGATACAGTACATAATAACAATTCAAAAGCCTGTGCCAACCAAGGATGCAGGAAGTTTTCAGTCCTTCTCTTCTAGACAACAGGACCAGGAGGATTTTCTGGCAAGCAGGGTATCCCTGACTTCTAACTTCAGTCTAGTACAGACAGACAGCACACACAGAGGAACCTAGTACTCATGAAACAGAATTTTAGAAATGAGAGCGTGTTAATATATATATTCTTACATAATTATATATGTATATATATATATATATATATATATTATATGCTGGAGTTGTAGAAAAGTTAAACAGTCAAAGAAAGAAAATAAGACAGGAATTTATCATGTAGCCCAGTCTGGCCTGGAATTCATGATTCTTCTGCCTATAACGCCTGAATCCGGGGGGTTATGGGTGTATATTCCCACAACAGCTCAAAGAAATAATTCTTTAAATATTTCTACCCAGTAATAAGAAGCCACTATATTTTAGTGTGTTTGTATCCTATACACTCCTCTCCCACTTCCTTTCTCCATCTCCTCTGGGTGGAACTAGGGCTGTGTTCAATAGCACAGCGTGTCTGAGGGCACATCCATCAGACAGTCAGGCATCTGCTGCTCTTTGGGGTGCAAACCCAGAGCAAAGTTGTGCTATTCCACCCTGGCTATGAAGGTGTGATTGTTTATCCACACAAAAGCAATAGTGTGGCCCTGGTGAGTTAACACTCTGAGATAACACTAGCTTCTCTTGCTGCTTGACCACAGACTGACTTTGAATCTTGATGGCTGGAACTCATTTTTGGCTGTAGTTGTTTTTCCAGATTCATTTTAATGTGTCCAAATCTGGTAGGCTGATATGAAGGTAGTTTGTCCAGTTGCCCTTAAAGGAGCAATTTGAGGACAGTTTCTCATTCAAGGCTGTCAAGCATAAGGGCAGGTCCTATAAAAAGACTTTGTATTGACAAGTTTTAATCTTTCATAGTCAGCACTAATAGGGTATTTACAATGAAGGCTATGGAAAGCTCAGCACAGAACTAACACTCTCAAAGCAGGTAATATTACTTAGTATTTAACAATAGTTCACAACACTCCAGCCTCAGTGCCTCAATCTTCTCATTTGTCTCAAAAGCATCTCAAAATAAAAAAAAAGCAAAGTTAAACCAACAAAAGCAAAAATCTAAGGTCAGAACTTGGGTGCCTCAGTTCTTGTCCAGGCTCATGCCTACTCAATACACCTACAACTATGTCTTTAACTTAAACTATGGGTTGTCACCCTTATTGAATGCCATGTGTAATCCACTAAAATTCTGGGAGAATTGTTAACTGTTACCTGAATACACAGTAAGTTCACGAAAAGGAGAAAAGGAAGCTCCAGTGTAACCAGTTCATAGTTATTACATGAGCAGAAAAGTGTGCACACAATTTGTTGACCAAAATGAAAGATTAGAATGCAATCAGTAGTAGTCAATAAATGTGGAGTCTTTTTTTTTAATTTTTTTCATCTCAGCCCCTGTCTTGGACAGAAAGTAACCGACTCCACAGGATTCTTCATTACACAATGTGTTTTCCCTCTCCCTTCTCCCAACCAGATCTTTACTTCTGTTTCCAACCCTTAGCATACCTGTAAGTGTTCTTTCAGCCATGGATGGACAAGGGAACTCAGCGGGATGGACAGTGGTAGTAGTTAGAAAAGAAGTTTTCACTCCAACCCAGAGTGTTGACTTTACTTGCCTGGGGAGTAAAATGATCTGGGCTGTGGTTTAGGTTAACAACCTCAAACATCTAAGCCTGAGTCCACCAGATTCTATGCCAAGGAGAACAGGGGTTAGAAACTTCAAAGCTCAAGGTGCCCGAGCTTTCACTAGAAGTGATAAATCCAGTCAGATGGATAGTTGCGGGCAGGGGACAATCCCAGAGCCCTGACTACATGTGGCATAGAGATTTGGAACTCAAATAGTTGGGATGAGAAATGGTCTGTGGCATGTGGGAGTCAGGTAGTGTTTAATACATTTCTTACTTCCTCTGAGGTGATCTTCTGTTATTAAATGTACTCACTATTAACTCAAACAGCAATAGTAAAACTTAGAGGTGACGTACATAATATCCTATGGCAGGCCTGGCAACAAGCAAAAAAAAAAAAAATTGTCAGAAAAACTGGTCTTTAGTTCCTAATTATTATCCCACATAACCCCTGAAATATTGGCCTCACATTCTTCCCTAGGAAAATATGAGTCCAATGTTCTCTCATAGGAGCATATCTGGCTGAGGAGAACCAGACTAAGAATTTCTGAACACAAATCTGGGAACCTGGCATTAAACTGCTCCTCAGTTCCTCGAGTCCCTAAAAAGCATCTGACTATAAGCAAGGAGTAATGACATATGATTATAATCCCAGAAATCTGAAGATGAAGGCAAGCACATTGTGAATTAAAAGGAACATGGGATACATATTTACATACACACATATACATACACAGACATACACAAATAGCTTCAAGGACTTGAAGTCAGCAGATCACAGAGATACTTGGATGTCAATGCATCAATATTTATTATAGCACTATTTACAATAGCTAAGTTACAGAACCAACCTAGGAGTCCAAACTCAGCAGAATAGATAGATTGAAAAATAAAATGTGATCTGTATATAATATTTTTCAGCCATAATTAACAAAATTCTGTCATTTACTAAATGGATGCAACTGGAGACAATCTTATTAAATAAATTTAACTAGTCTCGGAAAGGCAAAAATTGTATATTTTCTCTTTCATGGTTCCAAGATTTTATGTAGTTACACAGAATTGTTCACACATACATCACATGAAAGTTGAAAATAACTGTATAGGGAATAAAAACAGCAAACAGGAGGGAGGAATGGAGGAAAAGGAAATGTAAAAATGTGTAAGTAATATGCTTAAAGTACAATATATACATATAAAAATAAATAAAATTAAGCTATTAAAAAAATAATGCCCCATGTCACAGTGCTGACTGCATTGAGGAAATGAGTCCTGTTTTGGGAGAAAGCAGGAAGTAACTCCATGGCCATCTAGATGTGCCATACCCATTCTGGAAGGACCATGGCAATATCAAGTAGTATGGATTAGACAAGATTATAATAAATTGGTGGGACTAAATAGATTAAAAACAGATTCTGACACATACATACGAAATGCACTGGCTGTGTGTTCTTGATACCCTAGACAAAGATCAGTATTATTTCTAGAGTCTTTATTCTGATCCCCTGGTCTATGCACCTGTTTTTATGCTTTCACTTTACGAAAGAGAAAAGTTGTGAGGGAAGAAAAAGTAGTACTGGAAACCACTAAAAAAGGCCTGAGTTATAAAAAAAACTGGGGTTTGGGGAGAAGAGGCAGTTTAAAAACAAATCTGCTTCAATTTTCATCTCATGATTTCATGAGAATTATTTCCTTCCATATTAAATCAACAGCACCTGAAGAAACCCAAAATTGTAATCTGAATCATACAAAAGTGCAGCAGCTTCAAGAAATAAGATACATACTGAACCCAGCCCCTTACCAGAACCCCAGATGCAGTTCTTTTTCCCCACCTCAATCCTTTAGCCTTTTTCTCTTAATAAAAACAAAGTAATTGTAAGAGGTGTTTCCTCTAAGACATAAAGATGTTGTATTATATATATAAGCATGTCTCGTATTTTATAATAAATGGAAATACAAAGGTACAATGATAAAAGTGTGTTTATAGCTGAACACCAATTGAATGCAATTAAATAGCTCAAAATAGTCTACTTCATGCTTTAAAAAATTATCATGCGATAAAGTTGGCATTCTTTAGTAACATTAGGCAACATTCTTTAGTAAACAGTGCTAGGACGAATGAGTAGCTATTCCCAGGATAAATCAGGCTAAATCCTCAGTTAGCAATGTAAAACAAAATAGACCAAATGAATAAAATAATTAAAAGTTTTTTAAAAAATGAAGCCTTATAATACTTAGAGTACAACATAAACTTGCACATCTATTTTAGCAATGAGATGATATCTAAGCTTCAACACAATTAATGAAATCACAAAGAAAGTGGTATGTTCGACTGCATAAAAATTGGAACCATCTCCATCAAAGAACATCCTAGAAAGTAAAAATAAAAGTAAAATCAACTTGAGAAAATGTCTGCAACAAAATATCAAAAACTTAATAGTCTTAAAATAAGAAATAGCATTTATGAATATAAAAGCCCTCATTCTCTTCATATAGGCTATTGGAATGGTTTATAACAAAACAATGTTTAAATGTTTTACTGCAATCAATGTATGTGAAAATGCACAATAATGAAATATAATTTTGCCATTTCAAATAGTAAACTTTGGAAATGTGAGCACAGAGCAATGATTAGGGAGGTACCTGTCTCTCACAAACCTCTACCTTCATAATCATTTGCACTAAGTTTCTACAGTGTAACAGGGCAGTAGCTCCCAATAATCTTTAAAATACCTATTTTCTTTGTTTCAATCATACTACTTCAGTTCTGAGAGGTGAAAATAAGTATAAGCAAAGATGTCCATCTCTTTTGTTTCTAATTAGTAAGCAGAAACAAATTAAATATATGCCAATAAGGGAAGCTAAGAAAATTATAGCATAGCCACAATAGGATATTATAGTCTCTTTTTAAATTATGTCCAAAAGGGATTGATGGTAATTTGGAAAGCTGATTACAGTATGTTAATGTGATATAAATAAGGCAGTTGATTTGTGAGTGCATTTTGCTTCTTCTGGTACTGGAAACGAACCCAGGGTCTCATACATGCTGCACCCTCCCTCTACATCTCCCCGCGGCATATCATTTTTTAAAAGGCAAACCTTACTCCTGAGCTCTGCTCCTTACTGCCACTCTTCAAAGACAGCAGGGTATCATCGCCCACAACCAAATCTCAACCGTCTACTCCCAGGTCCTAAACTCAGCCATTTATTTGGGTGATCTCTCTTCCTCCTCTAACCCTACATAATTGGAAGGGTACACAGTCCTTATAGCAGGAATTTGAAGGAAGCCACAGCCCCACAGGTCTAGCACCCCAAAGAAAGCAACAATTCCTAGATTTTGGCATGGTCAGACCTACCAGAATCCTATCTGGGTTTTGCCCAAGCACAAACGCCAGCTGATGACTATTGGCAAGTTTCCCACACTGTACTGGCAACTAAGTTCAGGAGAAACAGGTTCTGTCTTTCTTACCCCTGTGTCTCTAAAGCCTGGCATAGAGAAAATTCAACAAACACTGAACAAATGAGCAAATGCACAAACTGGCTGTGAGAGGTGACCACTGTGATGTGGGCATGAGTGCGAACATACTGGCTAGCTGTCAGTCTGGATTTAAACAGCATCCCTACTGAGCAGAGAAGGCCTGATGCCACTCCCCAAAGGTTGGGCAGCTGTGCTGTAGACAGGAATAGTTTAACTTTGTTTCCTTGAGCTTTCTCCAGTGGTCTGAAACACATGCATCTCCTTTCCCTCTGGTCTCCACTGAATCAATTCCACCACCAGTGAAAGGCAGTAAATTAATAACTAGAGTCCCCTCCCCAACAAAAACCCAGCTACTAATTGGCTAGATAACTCCCTATTGCTGTATCACTTTGGGATTCTTCTGGGTAAAATATAAATAAGCCAGTTCTATTAATAAGCTATTTGACCAAGGGAAGAACACATACTTCCAAGATCCCAAGAGGCCTGGAAATGGCTTAATGGCCCATGGATCAAGAAATTTGATTACAGGAGTGAAGTATCTGTCTCTGTGCCACCTCTTAGAGAGTCTGCACTCCCAGCAGATTCCTCATGGGCCCAGGGGAAGGGGTGGCAAGGCTTTGTTAAGTTTCAAATTATAATTTAGAAGAATTTGTGCACTCATTTGGCTTGAGCGTGTCTCTGGAAAATAATAGTTAGTGGAGTAGAACCTGCTGCATTTCAGGGACTTTATTGTTTTTTATAATTAAGTCCTACACAGAAATCCAATTACAAATGTTCTCAATTGCCCTCTAGCTAAGTGCTAACAGAAGAAGGAGGAAGGCTTCTAGACCTAAGTAACTCTAGATAAAAATTAATAATATGGCTGTGTTTGGCTAATTAAAAGTGCTGCCTCTATTAGTGGGCTTTTATATTAATAAATGGCATTATTATTATCATATGCAAAAACCAAGGCTCCTATCAAGTTTGCCCTGTCAGCCCCACTCTTGAAAGTACAAGTTCATTTGTCCCAGTACAGGCTTTGTGGGAAAAGAGGAAGCAACAGAGCCCTCCTCACCCATTGCTCACTGAGGGAGGCACTTTAACAGTATGTCCTTCGGCACTCCTCACACCAGCTCTACTTGGCACATATTACAATCCCTGCTTTGCAGAGGAACAAACTGAAACTTACATATAGTCAAGATTATCTCCTATAAAGAAGCAGAGCAAGGCTGAATTCACTAGGATTTCAGAGCCTCAAATTTGGACAGGTATCTACTACATTGCAGGGTTGATTTTTCTTGAGTTAGGCAGGTGGGGGGTTTTAGGAGGTATGATAATCTTAGCAGGTTGAATGTAGAAACTTCCTTGGGCAGACTTTGAATATTTTGTGTTGGCCAATTATTTCTTTCCTAGTCTGTGGGGCTTAAATACTATACTGTCTCAAGGCCTACAAAACTATGGCTGTCTCCCGTCCTCAGGGAGGCAAACGTTTATGATGGTAGAGCAGGTACAAGGAGCTGGAAAAAAAAAGAAAAAAAACCATGATGGTAGACCAGACCAGACCTGAGAGCAGGGAACCTTTCTTGAGCAGATGACATCTGTGTTGTTTGGGAACACAGAGAGGTGATCCCAGCCAAGTGGCAAGATGGAGGATGGATCCAAGGAAAGGAAATTATGTATGAGAGCAACTGAAATACCCTGTAGTGCTGGGGAGTAAAACAGGTCTAGATCCATCCAGGCAGAGCCCTACTGGCCATGCTAACATCTTGAGTAGTTTCTAGTAGTAAGTGCTGTGAGCAGGCTTTTCACAGAGTTCCTCTGATAAGGATAGAGAATACACTGGCGGGACACGTGTTACCTTTGTAGCCAACGCTAGTGAAGAGTCATGTAGGAAAAACAAGAGGAGCAACAGTGGGGATTAAAAAAGAGCCTCCTACCAGAGATAACAAGACGCAGAACTCACTGAGTGCAGTGACCTTCCATAAGTCTAATGTAAGGGAAAAGGAGAAACAATGTCTGTTTCGGGTATTTTGGCTTGAACCAAGAAAAGGGATCCTAGAAAATGGGAAATAAAGGATAGGAGTATAGGTCAACTTTGGACAGAAAATATTGAGCTTAATTTTAAATATGAAGAGCCCTCTGTCCTGAAGGGATGTTCAAGGTCAGGTGATCACTGAACTGCTAGCAGCATGGTCCAGATGACCTCTATGGAGAAATGGTTTGTAAAGTATCAGGCTATATATGATAAATGAAGTAGGGGCTTACATGAAATCACCAGAGATAGTGCATGGATAGAATGGCCATATAGGTCTTCAATGAGCTTTGACAATTTTAGTTTAACCTTACAGCCCACCTTGATCATATATTTGCTGTAGGCAAAGCGTTCATCTCTCGTGTTCATCTCGTCCATTAATCCATTGGTATGATATTTTCCCAGTAGCAGAATGTGAAGAATGCCATGCACAATTTCCTACTTAGACATTCTCCAACTCACACAGGAAAACTAAATTTAATTTGAGTCATAAGTAGCTGATTAATTAAATTCTGGTTTGACTGCCTAACCTTAGGTTGGCCTCTGATTTACTTCAAGGACTGAGCTATTATAAGGCCACAATGACAGAATAAATGAAGCCAAATGTTCTCTCAGTTCCAGGGCTATTTACCCTAAGTCACCAGAGCCTAGTAATAGATTTATTCCACAAATAATGATACTAATGAATGACACACTGACTGGTCTTAAAAATGAAGTCTTTTAGGTGAGGCAGGGGTAGGAAAAAGACAAGGCAATAAAAATATTTGAAAACAACAGCTTGTTTTCAAAAAGTAATGGACCAACTATTTGCCATCCATCAGCAAACAAATGCAGGAAAGGCCTGATTGATAGGGAAACTGTGAGCACAAGGTGAAGGGTAACTGTGCCATGAATTTTCTCATGATAAGATTATGTCAGCTTTCATTGGAAGTCTCGCCAGAGTGTCTGGTTAAGCTTTCCTGTACAAGTAACTCAGCTTATTTTCTGCTGCTGCTTATAATGCAGATTATGAGCAGGTGAAAGGACTTTAGTTTCTTCTATAAGATTATAAAGTTTGGTTGGGGAAACTGTCCCATAGAAGACCCCTGTGCCCTGCTCAGTTTGGTCTTTGTGGAGCTCTTGTTCTCCACAAGTCTTATTAACTTCCCCTATTTTTATTATTATTTCCCGCCATGTATGGATATGTCCTAGAACCCCGCTCAGAAGTGGCCCATAGTAGCTCGGTATCCAACTGAAGATCCTAGTAAGGGGAACAGGGACTGTTTCAGACATGAACTCAATGGCTGGCTCTTTGACTCTCCCCCATACACGCCAGGGAGTAACAGCCTGGCTAGATCCCAGGGGAGGACATTGTAGCCAGCCCCGAGGAGACAAGATGAACTGGGGTCGGATGGAAGGGGAGGAGATCCTCCCCTGTAGGTGGACTTGGAGTGGGTGGGGAGGAGATGAGGGAGGGATGGGGAGAGTGGGAGGGAAAGAGGGAGGGGGCTACACCGGGGATGCAAAGTACCTAACCTCTGACTGATATAAAAATAAAAATAAAAAAAGATTATAAAGTTTGAAGTTAAAGGGCAGTTCCCCAATATAGTGTCTGGAAATACACCAGGGGCAATAGCAGTGATAAAAGCTTAACTTCGTGTCCCATGTATTAGCTCAGGATTGTGGGGACTGGAACAGTTGCTTTTCCAAGCAGCTGTGGCATCCACACATACCTCCAGTGGGCTCTGAGCCTAAACTCTGTGTGTGGCTTTGTGTATAGGGTTCCTTAAAAGCTGCTGGAAAAGCAAAAACTCCAAGTGGCTTCTTTATTCCTCATCTTAGACCAGAATATTTTACAGGCCAAAGTCTGCTACTTGTAGGCTTTTCTAAAGCCCCTCCCAAATGCTTCCTGCCTACAGTCTCTCATGAGGTTGGAGTCCAACCTAAGCCCATGCTTGGACTCTTTATAGAGGTTAGATGGGACATGAATGGGAGGAAGGATCTGATTCTGAATTCTGTCACTATGTAGCTGAAAAGTCTGCAGGGTTTGGCCTCCCTGTGGGATTCTGTGGGAGCCTCAAACAGGGCTTGGTGGTACCTGAAGAGAAAAACAGAAAAAAACCAAGGAGTCAAAGATCCAAAGCACATGCTACACTCTCCTTAAAATTTAATATGAGCCAGGCATGGTAGCTCACACCTTTAATTTCGGCACTCAGGAGGCAGAGGCAGGCAAATCTCTGATTTCAAAGCCAGCACCATCTACAAAGTGAGTTCCAGGATAGTCAGGGATATCCAGAAAAAAAAAAAAAAACCTATCTCAATCATCATCACCACCACCACCATCTGGAAGTGACGTGCCACTATTTCTCCTATATTCTATTCTTTAAATGCAAATCAGTCTGAGGTGGAAGGAGTTACTCAAATGACTGAATACCAAGACAGGAAATAAAGGTCCATCTTAATTAAAGGCTGTCTGCTATTAAGTATGGCGCCCACGGCCCCAAAAGTAAGACTGAATGTGTTAGCCAGGTTCACTTAGAGCCAGCTTTCTTGTTTCTTTTTCTTTTCTTTTATACTTAAGGACACAAGCACACACATGACACAGTAAAGGGTTTCAAAATACATAGCAACCAAAAATTAACTAGAAATCAAACACAGGTGAATTCAGGGTGTTTTTGGCAGTGCTTGCTCATGTTGCAGCTTTGCTCCTGAACACAGTTTTGTACTGTGTCTGTCATACCATATAACAACACTGGACACTTCCTCATCATGTAAGTTTCAGATTAATGTATATTTGGATTGTGTGGTATTAGAATGTTTGACTTTAAACACTGTTGAATTTTATTTAAAAAACAAAAATGTAAATGGGGAGATAGAGAGATGGCTTAGAATTTAGCAGCTCTTACTAGAGCCATGTTTGGTTCCCAGACCTACATGGCAGCTCACAAACCTTCTGTATCTCAAGTTCCAGGAGATCAGTTGCTTATTCTAGCCTCCACAGACACTAGGTATACATGTGGTGCATATACATGCATGAAGGCAAACACTCATACATGCAAAAATAAGTATTTTAAAACATTGTTAAATAGAGGCTAACAGATGGCTCAGTGAGTGAAAACACTTACCACCAAGTCTGAACACCTGAATTGAATCCCTGGAATTCATTTGATGTAGAGGGATAGAACTTATTCTCAGAAGTTGTTCACTGACCTCCATTGCCGCACTGCAGGATATGCACAAACAAATAAACAAATGTAAAAATTGCAATTAAAAATGTGTGATGGCTATTCTTATTTGTCAACTTGACTACATCTGGAAGTAAGTGAAATCCATAATTGGAGGGCACACCTGTGAGTAATTTTTGCTTAATCTGAAGCAGAAGGGTTCACTGCTAATCCAGATCTTTGAAGCTGTGAAAAGACACATCTTTAATCTGGGCCATACCTTCTGCTGGAAGTTTATACAAGGACATAAAGAAGGTTTTCTCTTTGCCTGCTTGCCCTTGCCTTGCTAGCAGGTCTATTCTTTCACTGGCATTAGAGCTCAGTTCTTCAGGATTCCTGAATATACTGAAGACCAGCTGAGAAATCCAGCCTTGTGTACCAAGCAACTAATGGATTCTTGGACTTTGTGTTCATAGCCAGCCATTGGTGGATTAGCTAAACCACAGCCTGGAAGTCATTCTAATAAATCATATATAATATATATGAAATATGTTATATATGTATATATATTGTATATGTGTTTGTTCATTCTATAACCTCGGTTACTCTAGAGAATGCTGACTAATACAAATTATTAAGTGAAATTTTGTTTGGGATTAGGACAGAATTTCCAACAAAATTACTATAAACATATTTATATGAACTAGCATTCTCAGTATACACTGCAGAGATAGCTAGGTACTGGAGACTGGATATCCTAGTGATCTAGGATAAAACCAAATATGGCAGGCAAAAAAAAATCAATGAAATGATTCCTAATAATAATCTGCTAGACTCATAGATCAGTGCCTTGTCCAGCCATCATTAGAGAGGCTTCCTCCAATAACAGATCAGAGCAGGTACAGAGACCCATAGCTAGACATTATACAGAAATACATTGGAGTTCTCCATTGGGTCTCTCTCCTGAGATTGGGGAACCCCTTGGAAGAGATGGAGGAAAGACCATAGGAGTCAGAGGGGATGGAAGGTACCAGATAACATGGCCCACAGAATCAACTAAGCAGGACTCCCATGGGTTCACAGAGACTGAAATGGCAAGCACAGGGCTTGCATGGGTCTGCATCAGGTCCTATGCGTTTATCTTTTGGCTGTTAGCTTGGTGTTATTATGAGACTCCCAACAGTGTGAGCAGGTGTGTCTGACTCTTTTGCCTGTTCTTGAGACTCTTTCCCTCTTATTGTGTTGGCTTGTCCAGCCTTGATGTGAGGGCTTTCATCTTGTCTTATTGTGTCTTATTTTGTCCTGTCTGGCTGTTATCTCTTGGAGACATGATCGTTTCTGAAGAGGAAATCAGGGGGAGGGGATCTTGGGGAAAGGGGAGATGGGGGGAGCTCAAAGTTGAGGAAGGAGAAACTATGGTCAGAATGTATTGTGTGAGAGAAGAATCAAAACATTGATCAACTTGAACAATGTTGAAGATCTACATTGTGTGGTATGCCCTATGCAGCTAAGATTTAGTTATTATATAAAAAAACAAGCATTAGTACACAATTTTGCTTTCAATTTAATAAATGGTAAAATAGAATACCAAAGAATTATTTGAAAATAATTTTTGTATTAGTTATTGTCTGTCAGTGTTTGGTTTAATTACCTATTTTATATACCTATGTACTTCAGGACATCTAAAAAATTGGGGGGCAAAAATTGTTGCAATTGGGAAAAATTCAAGTGTTATGAAGTTTATGACTCCTGAGAAAAGAACATAGACTCAATCATAATTAAAATATTTATTGATTAGTTGCTGGAAGGATAAACAATCTTGGTAATTTGAGATTACCATCCAGGAGAGGTGTGGGATGAAGTAGAAATTTCTGGTTTCTTTGAAGACTGAATTTTGTTATGTGATGTTTTGCTGCAAGCTGGACACATGATGTTTTGCCCAGGTTGGCTTGTGAGAGGGCACATGATGTTTTGCTGTGACCCCTGATGTGTGAGGAACATGAATTTGGCCAGCTGGGAACATCCATGGGTGGAATTTGAGGATAAGACATATATAGAGGTCCAGGCAGAGTGAGACATCACTTTTTGGATCAACATCACTGTGTACTTCATACTTTGACACTTGATTTCTCAGAGTGAAACATTCCAGAGAGCTTCTCCAGGCAATCCAACTGGTCTATGGCTTTTACTGACTTCGTGTTGCTACTCTTTGTTAGCTTTTGGACTGGACTGCTGGTGCTGGTATTCTGAGGACTGAGTCTGGTAATCCCCTAATGATCCATCGACCCTAATAAGCAGGAAGTAAATAAAAGAGGACCACAGTCCTTTTCCCTACTAATCTCCTACCTAAAGGTTACTGGGGTTGGAAGAGAGATAAAGGTGCTTAAGATTCCTAAATAAAGCAGGTTTGGTGAAAAATCTAAGCCTAACATGAGGAAGTACTTTTAAATGGGAAAACCACATGAAGACCTTCAATAGCTACGGAAGCAAGCAGAAACTGTTCTATTCTGCCAAGTTAAGTGGTTAAGGCAATTCAAAACAATCTTGGGGTATCCATATAAGCAAGCTACAAAAGAAAAAAAGGAAAAAAATAGTTAGTCATATTATTACAAGTAGATACTTATGACTGTACACTTTTGGGTGGGAGTCACTGAGTCAGGGGTACTGGGAAATTATCTGCCAGGGACTGGAGTCAGAGACAAACAGCTGGTGGGTACCCAAATGGATGCCTAGCATAAATAGATCTTCTTTGGTCATAATACAAGAAGTCTTGATTAGATTATTGCAAGGCTGAAGAGATGTCTCTCTTGGTAAGGTGCTTGCTGCCCAAGCATGAGGAACTATCTGAGTTTGAATCTCAGAACCCATGTTAAAAAAGCCAACCACTGAGGTACATAATAGAGAAAGAAAGGCAAATTCCTGAGACTCACTGAGCCCACCTAGCCTAATCTGTGAGCTTTAGATCATTGAGAGACCTTATCTCAAAAATACAAGGTAGAAGGTGCCACCTAAGGAACAACACCTAAGGTTGTCCTCTGGCCTTCACATGTGTGTGCGCACACACACACTGTACATAAATGCTATAAGTAAATATTGTAGGATAGATGCTCATATGTGGGTTAAACTTATTTCATGAGTGAGAATCTTGCAGAACCTCCAATCATTCAGTAACACACAGCTATCATTTTCTCTAGCAGCAGATATCAAGCTCAAAGAAAATATTTTCTGGTCTTCAGAGCTGGGACTCATCACCTTCTTCTATTCCTACTATTCTTAGATTAGGTCTTTTCATAGTATCCCAGATTTCCTGGATATTTTCTGTCAATAAAATTTTTAATTTTTTAAGTTTATTTTTTCACTTTACATCCTGATCATAGATAGCCCCCTGCCTCATCTCCTCCTGGTCCCACCCTCCCACCCTCTTCCTTCAATCCCTCCTACCCTTCTCCTCAGAAAAAGGATGCCCCCACACACCAACGCACCCCAGCATATCAAGTCACATTAGGACTGAGCTCATCCCCACTACAGGGAAGTGATCAAAAAGCAGGCATAGGAGTCCATGTCTGAGACAGCACTTGTTCCACTTACTAAGGAATCCCCATGAAGATCAAGCTGCCCATCGGTTACATATCCTGCAACAGGGTAGGCTCCAGGCAGGATATGGGGATGACTCAACCCAAAATGTACCCTCCCTACAAGATGTGCAGAAATAAAGATAGAGCAGAGACTGAGGGAACCCAACCTAAGACCCACCCAAAGGCAGAGAACCAACCCCTGACACTGTTAATGATACTCTGCTATGCTTACAGACAGGAGCCTAGCATAACTGTCTTCTAAGAGGCTCCACCCAGCAGGGGATCAAAACAGATACTGAGACTCACAGCCAAACTTTAGGCAGACCCCATGGAGTCCTTTGGAAGAGTTGGGGGAAAGAATAGAAGGACCCAGAGGGGACAAGAACTCAACAAGACCAACAGAGTCAATCAACCAAGGCCCATGGGGGCTCACAGAAACTGAAGCACCAACCAAAGAGCATGAATGTCAGGAATTTTTAGATTTAACATTTTTGACCATTGTATTGATTTCTTCTATCATATCTTCTATACCTGAGATTCTCTCTTCCCACTCTTGGATTCTGTTGGTGATGCTTGTGTCAGTTGTTCTTGCTCTCTTCCATAGATTTTCCATCTCCAGAATTCCCTCAGGTTTTTTGTTTTGTTTTTGGTTTTATTTTTTTGTTTTTGCTTCTGCTTCCATTTTCAGGTCTCAAACAGTTTTATTCATTTCCTTTACCTGTTTAATTATTTTCCTGTATTTCTTTTTTTTTTAAGATGGCAGTTTTTGTGGTTTTATTTTAAACACAAATACAACAAGGACACAAGCCATCTACTCATTTTCTTCACTGTGCAGCCTGGCATTGGGATTGGTGACTCTGATGGCCAGCTGTGCTGCTCTTTCTATGACAGCTTTTTGGTTCTTGGAGGACACATTGTGAGCAATCTCAGCACAGTAAGATTTGTTGCACATCAGCAGCACTTCCAGCTCCTTGACATTGTGGACCAGAAACTTCTGGAAGCCGCTAGGCAGTTTGTGCTTAGTTTTCTTGTTGCTCCTGTAATCAATGTTGGGCATCAGGATCTGGCTCTTGAATATTCTCTGAACCCTGTTGTTGATACCTCTCAGTTTCTGCCAGTTTCGCTTAATTTTGACATATTGGTCTGACTGCTGCTTGAAGAATTTCTTGGTATTTCTTTAAGGGACCTTTTATTTCCTCCTTAAAGGCCTCTACCTGTTTGATTGTATTTTACTGTATTTCTTTAAGGGATTTATTCATTTCCTCTTTAAAAGTATCTATCATCTTTATAGAGCTGGATTTAAGGTCATATTTTGTGCTTCAGCTCTGTTGGAATTTCCAGAGTTTGTTGTAGAAGAATAGCAGAACGCTGGTAGTGCCATATTGCCCTGGCTCTTGTTTCCTGTGTTTTTACACTGGCTATCTTGGTATTAGCCAAATGTCCCCAACACAGGACTCCCTGGGGAGTCAGGCAGAGACTTGGGCCTGACAATGGGCACAAGGAAGAGCCAGCTGCTTACCTCTGGTAGCTGTGCCTCAGGTAGACCTGAATGGTCCTGAGGTCTTGCAGGCCTGTGCTGGCTGTGACCCAGGTTGATCAGGCAGATAGTGAAGAGGCAGAGAGGGTTCTATGCTGAAAGTCCTTGGGACCCACCATAGGCCTTTTCAGGATGGTAGGTGATGGGGTTGGGGACAGTGTGCAGCTGACTTGCTGGCTGTGCCCCAGGTAGATCAGGCAGGTAGAGAATGTTTGTTTGTTTTAGTTTTTTGTTCTATTTTGGTTTTTTGTTTTATTTTTTACATCTCTTTGCTTCTTCCTTTAATCACTCATATTTTTTGAAAGGATAAAAAGCCAATGGTTTCCATTTGTCACAGGTTTGGAGAAGAACAGCATCCTCCAGCCTTGCCACCAGGAAAAGGAAGGAAGTATGTCCAACAGATCTCTTTTTCCAAAACATCCAGAGGCCAGTGTCTGCTCCCAATATGTTGATCTCAGAATGGTGCTATGAACACACTTCTGGGACAACAAAAACAATAGTTACTTAATCTCTAGCTTCCAAGTGAACATTGACCTTCTTCTATCTTCTCAAAGACCCAGTGGTCTCAAGTTGGTAGCACTCAGCAGCCTCCATAGAGGCTAGCTATCAGCTTGACCCACAATCTAGAAGAGCCTTGTGAAGGTTTGAATGACAATGACTCCCATAGGTTCACAAAATTGAATACTTGTTTTCTAATTGGTAGAACTGTTTGGGAAGGATTAGGAAGTATGGCCTTGTTGGAGGAAGTGTGTAGTATGTGTGTATGTATGTGTGTGCGTGTTGGGGGAGAGTGGAATGGAGGTTTCAAAAGCCCCACCCCACCCCATTCCCACTGTGCCTTTCTTTTTTTATTAATTTATTTATTTTTATATCAATCACAGGTTAGA
>CM053759.1:290560-310663 GCA_028658305.1 Pachyuromys duprasi | reverse complement strand
CGTGCACGTCCACCACACACCAGTGGGTTGAAGCAGAACTCAGGTCCCTCCCAGACTTGCCCGAGGACTGGCACACGGACTGAGGTTTTGCTGGTGGAAGCGTGTGGCTCGCGCCCACAGAGTGCAAACTGGTCAAAACGGTCCCCCGCCTTTCTCAGACTGGTGTGGTTCTGGCGATCAGTTCGTGCCCACCGCACACCCATGGGTTGAAGCAGAACCCGGGTGCAGTTCGGTGAAAACGGTACCCGGTTCCTCCTCAGACTGCCTGTGAGACTGTGTGATCTTGTCTATAATGGCGGGTGCGGGCGCCCAGCGAGGCGGCTGCTCATTCTGATCAGAGCTGTGCGCAGCTGGTCACCCGGAGGTTTTTCCAGGGAATAACTGGGTGTCCCTAGGGTTTTCCCACTTGATTTTCTCACCGTGGGAGTTCTGCTCACCTGGCAATCACGGATGCTGGCGTTTTAGTTCCCAGAGTTCAGTCTCCTGGTCACTGCATTGTTTCTGCTGTCCTACTCCTCAGACACAGTATCCTCTAGTGGCAGCCATCTTGGATCTGAGCCTCACCTTCCTTTTTTTTTAAGATTTATTTTTTTGTATACAATGTTCTGCTTGCATGTACACCTGCACACCAGAAGAAGGCACCAGATCTCATTTTAGATGGTTGTGAGCCACCATGTGGTCTCTGGGAATTGAACTCAGAACCTCTAGAAGAACAGCTAGTACCCTTAACCTCTAAGCCATATCTCCAGCCCCCAGTGTGCTTTTCTGCCCCTACCTCTTGGTTGTGGATTGAGATCTGTTCTCTCAGTTGTTTCTTTGCTCTGGCATCATGAACATCATAGATTCTTACCTTCTGAAACTGTAAGCCAAATTAAACATTCTTTTTTTAATTTGCCTTTGTCATTTTATTTTATTATAGCAATAAAAAAATAACAAAGAAAAGCTTGTTTGTCTTATCCCCACCATTGTTATGAGTAACAATTTCTTGTGCTATCCCATTCTCCTACCATTATTCTTCAATGAAAAACAAAGAACTAGAGCCACCAACATGTCACAGATTCTGGATATATTGACATGAATATTAATTCATTGAAGGAAATAGCTGTTCCTATTGTTAAGTTGAAGATATATGGCCTGAAGAGAGCTTAGGGAGAACCGAAAAGGCCGTGGTCAGGAAGGCTCCCCTAGAAGCTCAGGAGTCCAATGAAAACTGTGTGATACATCCCAGTGTATATGTATATGTATATATTTGGCTCCAGAGACAAGCCTTAAACATGAAACCCCAGGTAAAAACGATAAGCCTTATGTATGGGAAGAGCACTCCCCGAGCCTCAGCCCTGTTAGTCCTGTGCTCGACACAGAGCCTCTCCCAGTAGGTCCAGAGCTTTCTTTTTCTGACATCTGACAACATGATCCTACCAGAGCTTCAGCATACTGAGCCACATTTTAATTTTCAGGCTGGTTTGGCAAATTGAAGATGCTCTCTTCCAAGAGCTCTGAGACCACACAGCCTCTTTTCACATGTGGCTGAAATTCTTCTTTTACTCCACTTTCCCTACTCAGTGAGCACCCAACCCCAACCATTCCATCAAATGAGCCTCCACAGCACTCAGTGTCATCCTTAAATGTTCCTCTGCCTTCCAAAGTCTGGAGGGTCCTTCCCCAATCCTCCTTCTTAGGCTTAGTAACAGCAGTTCTTTGGGTCACAAAGGACAGCAGAGGGAAGCTGGAGGAAGCAGCTGAGTAGTCAAAGCCTGAGGCTTCTTTGTATCTGTTCCTACAATCACAGATCTAAGCTGGCGAAAGCCCTCATCAGAGCCAGTGGCTCTAGTACCAGCCCAGCCCCTTGGAGCAGTGACAGCCATGTGATATGTTTGCCCAATTCTGCAGCTGGGCTAATTATTATGGTTCCCAAGCTTAGGATCCACCCCCAAACCAAACAAATTAGGACAAAACCCACAGGGTTCTTCATTCTCTTCTTTCAAGCCAGCAATTTCTGAAGGACCCCTATAATTGATAACAACATAATAAAAACTTACCACCTGTCCCTTATCCTAAGGACTTGGAAGCCTGGCCAACAATTCAACCCACCCTTCAATGACAAAATGTGGAACACAGTGACTCTGCATCTTTAAGTGCCAGTACCACCCCTAGAAACAACCCAGACCTGTCACTCCACTACATGGGACTGCCTGCAAGAAAGAGAGTTGGTGGATGAACAGGCTCAAAGGTCAGATTCTATAAATCCAGAAATGTCTACCAGAATGGGTCAGCCCATGAAAGCTGGGCTGGTACTGAGGACTGTCCAGCCAGCAGATGGAAGGTAGGTATGGAGTACAGCAGACATTGGTGCCATAAGCCCTTAGGATGCACTTAAGAGGGAGACACAAGTGGACAATAAAGCCAAGGACTTGCCTCCTATCAGATCATATTCAAAGATTTGGGGAAGCTTAATGCAATCAGAAGTACAGTGCCTTATCCCAACATGGCCAATACCCTTGCAAGAAGAAAAGAAAAGCTGGGTCTGGATATGGAGGCCTGTAATCTCAGCCACTCAGAAGGCAGAGGCAGGGGATCAAAATCAAAGGGAAAGCCTGCCTGTGCTGAAGAGTAAGTTCAAGGCCAGCCTGGGAAACTTAGTGAGATCCTGTCTCAAAATGAATTAGAGGAGTGCTGAAAGGCAGTTCATAGTAGAGGACGTGTGTAGCATGAGCAAGATCCTATGTTTAGTCTCCAGTACTGGAGAAAAAATCTTACTGACTGAGAAACAATAGCTCACCAGGATCCTAACATTAGAGTTTCAGGTTCTAGAACTGAGAGGAATAAATTCCTGTTCAGCCACTCAGCGTGTAGTATTTTATTGCAACATCCCAAGACAATGAGACAGGCAGACCAAGGTTCAGGCAAACTGAGACAATGACATATGTATGAAGGGGAAGCCTTCTACATTTTTCCAAGCTGGAAGCTCAGATGAGAGTCTCCCTGCTCTCTGCTCCTCCACATCCTTCATTTGAGATGGTTCTTTTCCTCCCTACCCAGGTGGCCTTTGTGATTTCCTCTTTTCCTTCTCCACTCCTGCACCACTCCCACTGCATGCCAAAGACTCACTTCAACAATGCTGCCCAGCTTTCAGCAGCTCTTGCTTTCTCCCTCTCTTGGTCTCCTTTAATCTCTGCCCTTCACACTGGTCTGGATATATCATTCTAAGCCACAGTTGGAAGAAGCCAGAGTCATTGGGCAGATGAGGACAAGCTTATCTTGGAGTCTCTGTGAAGACATAAGCCATGGGTCATGGAGACGAGAGACTTATTGACCACTAAACTGGGGCACACAGGTGGATAGGAAGGCAAAGTGTAAACAGGGGTGTATGCAGAATGAACTATATGCTGCCCTAGCTGAGGAAAATAATTGTTCTTCTAGAATTTCATTACACAATAATTTTTAACACTGGTGCCATTTGCAGGGAAATAGAAACTTACTTTATTCCTCACAATATGTTGCAATTTCAAGGAAGCAGCCCACAGTGTGTGTGTGTGTGTGTGTGTGTGTGTGTGTGTGTTGTGTGTTACCTTTTATATATTAGGCAAGTGCCCTGTCAGTAGCTGTGTCCTCAGTCCACGTTTGTGCATTTAATACCAATTTGTTTAATAACCACAATGTCTGAGGCATTCTCCCATAGGGTACAGACAGTATGCAAAGCAGACAAAAACTATGTTGTCAGGTACTTCCACTCTAGAGGGAGGAGGCAAATGATCAATAACTGTATCATATAATGTATTAGAAAAATGCTGTGCATATAGAGAGGAAAACTGGAAATGAAGGACAAGAGCTGCAATTCATGAAAAGTGACAATATTTGGCTGTAGCATCTTTTTGTCTCTGTCGTAAATTGAACAGTCTGTTCAGCTCATGCTTTTTGAGGTCGTATAGGTTTTAGAAATTTGTAATATTTAAGCCTCTAGTGTTGGCTCCTAAAATGGCTATTTTTAGTTGTCAACTTGATTACCTCTGGAATTCACTAAATTCAAAAGTGGAGGAGCATACCTGTGAAAGATTTTTGCCTAAACTGAAGTGGGAAGATCCACTTCTAATCCAGATCTTTGAGGAAGGAAGACACACACACCTTTAATTCAGATCTTTTTAGCTGAGAAAACCTACTTCTAATCTGGGTCATGCCTTCAGTTTGGAGATGCCTGTGACTCATTTTGGGTTTTGTTAGAATTAAGAAGTCTTAAGGTATTCTTAAGACTTTTAGCATAGGGCATAAGTTCTAAACAATGCTTTACTGCCAGTGCTGGGTGAATATAGCCACAGACTACATCTGAATGTGTGGTGTTGAAATTCTAAGAGTGATGAGCAGAGGGCATCATCTGTAGATGACAGTGTGCCAGCTGGCATTACATGAATAACAGACTGTAATTTCCGTGTTCTCTCTCTCTTTCTCTCTTTGTCAAATCTGATATTTCCTTCTTGACTCTCTCCTTTATTTTAGAAACTTTGGATCTTCTTTGTTGGGGTCTCCCTTGCCGAGAGCAATTCAAACCTTGATATTCTAAGGTGTAATGAGTCTCTTCAACCCCTGTAGGGACTCCAGAGGCTGGTGATGTTGTATGCTGATCCTCTGGAGGTTTTGGGGTGGGAGAAGTGAAGGGAGGGGCTATTAGCTGAGCAAGATAAGGTTTCCCCAGTTTGTTCTGGTTCCAGAAATCCTGTGTCTTATCTCCTCTCCCACTGCTTCATCACATTGCCAAAATTACCTTGATAATATATCTTTTAATTTAAGAATTCATTTTCACTTCAAGAAAGAACAGTGCAGTCAGATAAGAAACTCCATCTGTCTTGAAGAAAAAGAGTTGGGGATTTGGGTGCTATGAATCCTGTAAAGTTTTAAACTAAGGTGCCACTTCTGAATGTTTTCATATTTATGAAATGATAATTCTATAGAGGTGCATTTCATGCTGTTAAAGTAATGATTGTGCATGTTTAATACATAAATTTAAGTTATTATCTCCCATGCTATAAAATCTGGGATAATTTCATAAATAATTATTAGCATTTACAAATGGTGCTGTAATGTGAAACATTGCCCTTATCTCTTATCTTTCAGAAACATAGAAATAATTAAATTTATGGAATGAAATAGGGAAGTTATATTCTAGAATATGTCACCCTCCTTACAGAATGCAAATAAGAATGCAAGGAATAAACAGGAAGAAAAGGCCTTGTGTAGAAAAATTCCCCCACTCCACCCCACCCTGGTGTTGATACTAGTCACAAATCATTAGGGACTTTCTCTGCAGAGTTGGGGGTTGAAGAAGGACTATTCTGTTTCCTGATGATTTAATTTGGTAAATAGCGGCCTGGCCATATGGTCAGGGACAGAAGCATACCTTTCCATGCATCTTTAATCCCAGAATATGTGCTTGGAGGTGGAAAGATGGGCAAGAAATTAAATTGAATCTTCAAACCTTCCCATGCCATATAGAGCCACTGGAAATCATATAACTGTAAAAAAGATCACATATAATTTTGAGCCTCTAGTCTTCCTGTCAGTGGTACAGACCTGGGAATGAGGATATCACCTCAGGAATCTTATGATCTGGGTGGGGAGACTGAATGCTCCCATTTATGCAACTCAGTCTGGTGTGGTACATCACAGAATCACAGTTTCTTTTGCTAAATTCAAATTAGGTTGATAATAAAGTTAACCCAAGAATACTTTTTGGAAGAGAGAATAGCTGAGGTTGGATCAGATTAATGTTATGTAATAAATCAAAGTTTGAAAATACTGAAGGAGACAATAAATATACAATCCTGTATATTTATGCACGCGTGCATGCACACACATGCACATGGACAAGTGCGCATACACACAAATGGGGAATTCTCAGTTCAGATAACTGTGCTCAAAGTTGAGATGGATGTGAAGAGAGAAAACAGAAGCTGCAATCTTCAGTGGTTCCAAAGCTGAGATGTTAGCTTCCTGTCTCAGTCTGTGGCTACTACTGACATACTCAGAACTACAGTCTGTAGCCTGGTTCTCGGGAAAAGGGAGAGTAGAGAAGACTGACTAAGCATAGACCACCATCAGTGCACCAGGAAATTGGGCTGTGCTGGCATGCAACCCGGTAGCCAAAGTTGCAATAGCTCCTACATAGGCTTGGAAATGAGACCCCAGAAGAGAAGAGTTCTCACTGAAGAGAAATTGCTTCTCTACTCTGTCATTCCTCTGTTGCAGCTAGGACCATGTAACAAAACAGAGTCCTCATAGCTATCTGATTTTCTGTTCCTGTCCTTGCAGAAAATAGCTCAAAATTCATCACTAGCTGAGCCTTCTCCTTCCATACCTGTTTCGGTTCTCCTGATACTGTCGCAGCTTTCTTTGCATTTCCCTATCAGGCTTTACATACTCAGTTACAGACCAGTCTGGCAACAGGAGTGGGTTACTGGCTGTAAGAAAGTATTACTCTCTCTGGTTCCTACAAGCTAGTTCTAGAAACCCACAGTGTTCTCCACTTCCCTCCCAATCCTATCTCTGTTGTTACAGTGAAACTGCCCAATACCCAACCATCAAAATGGTATTTCAGGATGGTCTCAATCATCTTCCTGAAAATAATTGTTAATTATGTTAAGGATTTACCAGAGCCTCACAAGTTCTTTAATTCTGTTTCCTCTAGGACAGACATCAGATCTCCATTTCCTTGAGTGAGGCCTGGACTTCGTGACTTGCTTCTGACAACATGAAACTGAAAAGCTTCTGTAAGGCAAAAGACACTGTCAAAAGTACAAAACTGCAGCCTACAGACTGGGAAAAGATCCTCACCAACCCCACATCTAACAGAGAACTGATATAAAAAAAAAACTTCAGGAAACTAAACATCAACAAACCAAATAATCCAATTAAAAATGGGATAGATACCTAAGCAGAGACTTATCAACAGAGGAATCTCTAATGGCCAAGAAGCACTTAAAGAAGTGTTCGACTGTTCAATATCATTAGTCATCTAGGAAATACAAATAAAAATGACTCTGAGATTCCACCTTGCACCTGTCAAAATGACTAAGATCAAAGACACAAGTGACAGCTCTTGCTGATATGGATGTGGGGCAAGGTTGGGTCTCCTCCATTGCTGGTGAGAGTACAAACTTGTACAACCGCTTTGGAAATAAATATGGCAATTTCTCAGAAAATTGGGAATAGTGTTACTTCAAGACCCAGATATACCACTAGGCATAAACCCAAGGGATGTTCTACCATACCACAAGTACACTTGCTCAGCTACATTCATAGCAGCTTTATCTGTAATAAATGGAGAGTGAAACAACCTAGATGTCCCTCAACTAAAGAGTAGATAAAGAAAATGGTTACATTTACACAATGGAATACTACTCAACTATTAAAAACAGGGGCATCATATTTGCCAGCAAATGGATGGAACTAGAAAATATTATCCTGAGTGTAAAAACCCAGGCCCAGAAAGACACACATGATATGTACTCACTTGTAAGTGGATATTAGCCATAAAGTAAAGATAATCATAATCTACATAATCTACAGACCCAAAGAAGCTAAGTAACGAGAAGGGCCAAGGGTGGGACATTTGAATCTCACTGTGAAGGGGAAACAGAATGGACATTGCAGGTATATGGGCAGATGGGACTGGAATGGGGTGGGGGTGAGGATAGGAACAGGAAGGAGCAGGCGTCGGAGGATGGAGGGAGAGAGTACTGGAAGAGACAACTGGAATGGGGAGGAGCATATCTGGGGTGAGCTAGAAACATAGGGCAATGGAAAGCCCTAGGAATTGATGAGAGTGACCCTAGCTAAGACTCCTAGCAATGGGGGGATATGGAGCCTGAACAGGCCATTTCCTATAACAAGGCGAGACTTCCAGTGAGGGATTGGAACACCAACACAGCCACAATGCCTCTGACCTACTATTTTTCCTGCCTACAAGATATGCTGGAATAAAGGTGGCATAGAAATTGTGGGAGTGGCAAACCAATGACTGGTCTAGAATGAGACCCATGCCATGAAAGGAGGCCCTTTGTAATGTATATAGGTAAAAGGATAGGTGTAGGCAGAGATTCTAGACTTTCATGGAACTGGGCTGTCTACCCTCAGGAGTTGGAAGGGCTCATTGCCCCATGCAGTCATATTCACATAGCAGGCCTCCTGATGTGGCAGAATAAGGAGGGCACTTCCTAATATGCCTATGCCCTACACTGGATCATGAAGAACAGGCCTCTAAATACAGGCCCTGAAGAAGGATCTGAGTTCCAAACTGTGGTATTCTGAAATATAAGCTCACATTTTGTTTTCTAAATTAAAAACTCACTGCCCTGTTTCTCCTCATTAAGAATAACACAAAAACAAAAACAAAAACCTTCCCCAATATAGCATCTATATCTAAAACATCCCACCTCACCAGTCAACACCATGGAGTTATTTCTTCTGTCTCAAACAGAACAGCTCTCCTCTCTCTTCATGGACTTGGCTCAGGCCTACGTTTTAATGAGGAAACACCCTGCCTTCCTGGGGCTCAACAAAAAGCCAGGCCCACCTTAGCAATTCTACCATCCACATGCCCTCTGCTGCATTCAGGGTTGTGCTGATCACATTGCTCATTTGGATCCTCAGAACTAGAGAAGTCTTTGCAGGATCAACCCCCAAGTGGGAAAAGTTCATTGAATGTTTTTACCTGCAAAGCTGCCCTCCATCCCTCCCTTACAGCAGAATAGCAGCACCACCTGGTGCCTGACTCAGGAAACTGATATTCCATCCTCTTTCCAAGTCCCTCCACAGCTGTTAGTGCTGACATGCCCTGCTATGCCTTCCTTTGTAGCGCCATCAAGTTCACTCTCAGCCATCCCACACAGACATGCTGTGTGGTTCTTCCCCTTTCTCTAACTTTTTCCCAAGCACATTATGACTCCTTCACTCATTCCTGTTAAATATTGGAATAAAGCAGTAACTTTCATTGGGATCAGTGAGGGCTGGCTTCAAAAAGCATTGTGGGAGGGGAGGCAAAACCCTAAGAACATGGTCCATGCCACTGACTTGCAGAATCCTTGAAAACTGCTTAGGAGGCCTGTTCAGATTTTCTGCGGGTCTCTTTCTGTTCAGCCTTTCTAAGCATTTTTCTCAAACTCTAACACTCAAAAGAATTTTACCTATTTTTATCCAATATTATCGTATTTCTTATTTAATTACTAGCTTTGCAGAGTGTTGATTTCTATTTTTCATGGCAAGTGCATAGTACTCAATCTATACTGTGGTTAAATAGTTTCTGGCAGCTAGCCCAAGAGCCTTGCCAGCACTGATATCCTTGCTGTTATGGGAAAAAAGATCCAGATAACTAACTCAGATGAATTTTTGGAATGAAGGGTCTTTATAAATCAGGAAATATCTGTGTTGATTCAGGGATGTAAGTCTTTCTTGCTTCCCAAATGAATTTGTTCAATATGCAACAAATATATATTAAGGCTGACCCTGTGCTGGGCACAACATAGGCTGCAGGTCACAGGGCCCAGGTCAGATTTTTGTTCTTACTTTCTAGTTCAGAATACAGGAAGCAAAGAGACATGACCACACCAGGGGCTGAGTTCCAGCATTCTGTGTCTGTCAGAGTTCACCAAAACAAACAAACAAACAAACAAACAAACAAAAAACCAAACCAATCAGAGACAGAGACAGAAAGATGACAGACAGATATTGGCTTTAAGAAGTGTGTTTGTACATTTGTGGGAAACAATGATTTTGTTGGTCAGGACAAAAGGTGAGATAATGAAGCAGAGTTTCTGTAATTGTAAGTTTTAAAGAAGAATTCATTCTTCAGGAATCCATAATATGTGTTCTTAATGTCTTCAGCCGATTAGATTAGACCCATCCCTGGGGGGTCATCTGTTTTATTCAAAAATCTACTGATGATCAAAGCTAATCAAATCTGAAAATAGCCTCCCAATAACATTTATACTGGTATTAGACTGAACAGTCCTATACCATAAACTGATCCAATTGACCTATAAAATTAACCACACAACAGAAACCTAGCAAAGTTCTGAGCCCAAAGATCCGGGGACTTTTCATCCAGTGATAGTGGGGTGTAATGTACAATTTGGGACATGAAATAAGCCTTTATGCTTATTGCTATGGGGAGAATAATCCATCCTCCCACAACCACTGGGTGGTGGGTGCTATGCCCCTTGCAGTCTCAAGGAATGCTACTCTATACATACTTAGTTTAGTGAACATGGTTCCACTTCCTCAGAGCAGTAGGGGGGCTCAGAGAGTAGACAGCATCCTGTCTTCAGGAATGCTAATCTCAAATTCAACTTCCTTGGCATGAGCATTGCCTCAAAGACAACCCCTACCCTGGACATCAAGGTAGAAAGGGCAGTGTATACAGCAGGCTGAGCACGAACTCTGTCAGTGCTGGGTCACTGGACTCTTCCTTGGTAACCCTGCCACATTACACATTCTCCAACTGACCCAACGAAACTGTCCCAGACAGTCCAGAGCCACTGATTGGCTTGGTGGTCTCATCTATCCCCCAGTCCTGTGCCTCTTGGGTAACAGCATCTAGTGGGCCCTTCTAGCCCGCCAGCCCTGCTCCTGTTAGATGACAGTATCTGGTGCTTTTGTCTGAGCAGCCCATCAGCTTTCACACACTGTCACTTGTAAGACTAAAGGAACAAAAACAAAAGATGTGACAAATTTGTCCTTTTCTTTTTCATAATTAACCAAAATATCACACCATGTAGCAAAGCTCCTAATTAACAGACGGACGAGAGGCGATTAAGAAAAAAAATGCCACAGCCCCCTCTCAATAATCCTCTCAGGCCTGGCTCTCCCTCCCGCCTAGCAGCACCCCATGCTCCTCCCATCCCAGTAATTATATTCATAAGAGAAAATGATATTCTGGTCAGACATGACAGACAGCAAAAGCCCAGTCCCCAGTGAGGCAATTAATATTTTACACCTGCCAAAGCAAAGTGTCAGTGAGGTGGGAGGGGGCATTCTGGAAAGAGGACTACATTGTCACCAGGCCAGGATTTTCAAACGCCAAGTGGGGACAGTCTTTCTGTTGGGCTTAAGGATGGGCATCTAGACTAACACAGTAAACAGGCTGTCAGGGTGTGTGTGGAATGAGGGTCAGAGGAAGTCACTGGAAAGAAGATAGAATCTGTGCTGTTGGTATTCTTTTTTTCCAGTTTATTTACTTTACATCCCAAGCATTCCCCCTCCCTCTACTCCTCCCAGCTCTCCCTTTTCTCCTTCTTCCCCCTTTCCTTCTCCCTTTCTCCCCAGAAAAGGAGAGCTTCCCTCCCCCATATCAATCCTCTCCAGCACATCAAGTCACATCAGGACTGAGCATATCCTCATCCCCTAAGGCCAGGCAAGGCAGCCCTGCCAGTTAAGTGACCCAAAAGCAGGTAATGTTAGAAATAGCCTAGAGTACATGTTAGAAACAGCCCTACTCCTTCCACCCATATGAAAACCAAGCAGCCCATCTCTTGAATTTTGTTGGTGATGCTTGTGTCTGTAGTTTCTATTTTCTTGCCTAGGTTTTCCATCTCCAGGGTTTCCTTAGTGTTTTCTTTATTGAGTCTATTTCCATTTTCAGGTCTTGAACCATTTTATTCATTTTCTTCAACTGTTTAATTGTATTTTCCTGTATTTCTTTAAGGGATTTATTCATTTATTCTCTAAAGCCCTCTATCATCATCTTTATAAGGTTGGATTTGAGGTCATTTTCTTGTGTTTCAGCTGTGTTAAGGTATCCTGGGCTTGATGTGGTATTATAGGTGGGCTCTGGTGTTGCCATAATGGCCTGGCTCTTGTTGTTTGTGTTCTTACTCTGGCCTTTAGGCAGAAGGAAAAAAAATCATTGTCCAAAGGGGTAATCTTCATAACTCACCAAACCTATATTAGATATAGGAAATCATGGAAAAACAGCTCCAAAACAATGAAGAATGCTGAACCCAGACTTTCATATCTAGCCAAACTACTATTTCCATCCAAGAATGCTACAAAAATTGCTGTTAAATGCCACAAAGATGTTTTAAGGCATAAGAAGTCACAAAAGATCTCACCTAGCAAACTCTTGGAAGACTAGTCAATAAAAAGCAATAAATCCAGGAAAGTACCTCAAGAGACATATGATAAAAGATTATTGTATTAGAAAAGTTTATTATTGTATAAAAAAGAAAGGATAAAACAAAAGTTAAGAAAAAGTTAAAGCATATTTATAATCCCAAACTACGAACTTTAGACATAACCAAAGTAAAGAAACCTAAGTGTAGGACTTAAATTATATATGATAGTAAAAAGAGAAAAGAAAACTTTCAATATAAGAAAATCTGAACTTTCCAATGAAAATCAAAAAAGGTAAAAGTAATATAGAATCAAACAAAGAAAGACATAAAACAATTTAACAGAAATAGTTACTCACTAAATAGAATTACCATACACATTGTAATGTCACTCATCTGGTTGATCTGAATGAGAAGGCAGGTGTCTCCTGCCTCCCTCACCACTGCATGTGTCCCTCATAAAGAGTGCACTTGCAGAAGAGGAAGACCTGACCCAAATAAAGTAGGGTCTGTCATCAATCAAAAGTATAGTAAAAGCTGCACTTCCCTGTCAGAACTTCAAGTCTCTCAAAGGATTTACCTGACCAAATAAAGCACAGAAACTCTCTGCAAAACTAAGAGTATGAGAGTGCTGCATTAGTAAACAAATACATAGAAAAAATAAGAGAGAAATAGACCTGAGCAAATAGGAAGTTTATTATATGAAAAAGGTAATCTCTCAAATTGCTAGAGAATATATAGATATTTTCAATAAGGATATAATCATCAGGAAAAGGATAACTTTGAAATAAAACCTTGCATTCTACCTCCAAGTAAACTACAAATCGATCAGAGATTTTGATGAGTGAAGGAAATCATAGCAGCATTAGAGAATGACCTCACATCTGTGAGTAGGAAAGTCTTCTCATTATTATTATTGGACTCACAATCCAAAATCAACAATAGATCTTGATATAACTACATCTAAACTTTTACTGTTCATGGCTAAAGTCACCATAACAAAAATTTAAAAACACTATATTCTAGAAAAATATTTGCAATGCATAACATAATATAAATGGCTAATACCCCTACTGTGTAAACAATTCATAAATACCAGGGATGACAACAAGAAAAGGAAAGATGGCCAAAAGGTCTTTAAATATTTTTTAAAGACAGAATAGGGAAATCCAGAACAACACACTTTACAAGATTGGCAAAGTGCAAAAGCTTTGAGCAGCATCCTGTGGCAAGAAATTTTTAAAAAATTATAAAGTTATCTATTATAGTATCACTTATGACAAAATATTAGAGCTACCAATATGGATTTTAATTGATTATATTTCTTACAATAATGTAACAAGTTATGACTTTCACCTGAAAATATATTCTGAAATATTTTACAGAAATATCTCACCTATATGAATAAATAGTGATTTATTCTATCAATCTGCTATGCTTACATGCATTGTAGATTGTTCCTAATATTTTAGCATAAGTAACACTGTAGCAGGTGAATTTATTTATTTATTTATTTATTTATTTATTTATTTATTTTATGTACATTGGTGTTGAATGTATGTTTGTATGAGGGTGTCAGGTCCCTAAAACAGGAATTACAGACAGTTGTGAGGAGCGACATAGGTGCTGGGAATTGAACCTGGGTCCTCTAGAAGAGCAGCCAGTGCTCTTAACTGCTGAGCCATCTCTCCAGCCCATTAAAGGTCTTCTTTATCTATATTTTTTGACAGCGTTTCTACATAGTCCTGGAATACCTATGTAAACCAGCTGGCTTCAGAGATCACGGAGATCTGCTTGCCTCCAGTAACTTTATAAATATTTTGCTTCATGTTTTAGACAGCAGATCTTCAACGTGTATTAATTATTGAGTGAAAGGTTAAATACAAGCATAATGGTTCTTATTGTAGTTTCATGACTGTTGTTGTAACATAAGTCTCTTGACAAAGCAACTTAGGCAAGGAAAGGGTTTGTTTCAGCTTGCAGGTTACAGTTCACCAAGAGGAGCCAGGGCAAGAACTAAAAGCAAAAAAAACACGGGTCTGCTTGCTGGTTCTTTCACTTTCTCCTGCTTTCTTATACAGCCTAGAACCACTAGCTCAGAAATAGTAATGGCTGGAGTGGGGAGGGAGGTCCTACATCCACTAACAATTAAGAATGTCCCATTGCCCACAGGCCACTCTGATCTAGCAACTCCTCAGTCAAGGTATTCTTTTCAGACTACTCTAGGCTGTGTCAAGTTGACAACTGAAGCCAACCAGTACAGTATTCAACCATGTTTGCCATTTTACTTTTTGTAAAGTATTTATAGGAATCAAATATCAAAACTAAATGAAAAGCATACTTAGAGAAGTTTTTTTTCCTTCCTCGTATTATTTTATGCTTATTTTAATGCATTCTGTGCAGCAAAACAATTGCCCTGTCTTTTGATTTAAGCCTCATTACTGTGTTTTTGTTTTGTTTTGCCTTTTTGAGACAGAGTTTTTCATTGGCCTGAAACTTGTCAAGTAAGCTAAGTTGGCTGGTCAAAAAGCCCAAAGGATTGACCTGTCTCTGCCTCTCCAGCTCTGGCATTACAAATATGCACTGCCATGCTTGGATTTACGTGGGTTCTGGTGATCAAGGTCAGGTCTTGGCAAGTACTTTTATTAATTGAGCTCGTACCCAACCCAAGGACTTACTTTCCCCCACTGTCCCAACACTGAATCAACAGAGGTTTGGATGACAATGTTAATAGATTATTCCTAGTTTATGTGCCTCTTACTTTATCACTTTCTGTTTTCAATTTTTTTCCTCCATCTCAGTTTATCTATGGACTCTTTCCAGAATTCTTTTGGATTATTTAAATACTGTTTGTATTCTGTTTAAATTTGTTACTGGCATTTTAGCCAAATCTCTCTTCATTTTTATTGGTTGCTCTAGAGATTACAATACATGTATACTTTAATTTCGATTATAGAAGGTTTCTTTATTAGTCCCCTTGACTGACTTGCATATTATAACTATATTCATATTGTAACCTCATATACTGAATCCTGTGCCAGATAATAGTATCAATTTTACTTTGAATGATCAAATGTATCTCAGGTGTTCAAATATATGAGCCTGCAGAAGGTATTTAACACCTAAACCACGACAATAGGATCGTAATGGATAAAGTCTAAGTGAGGTAGTCTGGGTACAGGTTTGTCTATGGTGTTCATAGGAGATAACCCACATACATCCAGGTTCTTCATTCCCTAGTGCTCTTTCATTTTGTATCATACTTTCTAATTTTTTTCATTTTGACCAGTCGATTTTGTTTTGTCTCAGTCTTAATGACATCTTCAGGAGGGGTATATAATCTCACTCTGCCTTGTCTGTTTAAGATCATAAATAGTACCTCCCACATGTCCTGTATCTTCTAAAAATGACAGCTACTTGTCATTTTGCTTTTTAAATTAAAGAAATAATAATAATACAAATAAAGCTGCTACAAGCATGGTTGAGCAGATGCCTTGTTGTATACTTGAGCGTCTTTTGGATATATGCCTAAGAATGGTAAAGCTGGATCTTGAGGAAGCACTATTCCTAATTGTCTGAGAAAGCACCAGATTGATTTCCAAAGTGGTTGTGTAAGTTTACATTCCCACCAGCAGTGGAGGAGGGTTCCTCTTTCTTCACATCCTCTCCAGCATGCGTTGTCACTTGAGTTATTCATCTTAGCCATTCTGATGGGTGTAAGATGAAATCTCAGGGTCATTTTGATTTGCATTTCCCTCATGACTAGGACGTTGAACATTTCTTTAAGTGTTTCTCTGCCATTCAATATTCCTCTACGGAGAATTCTCCTTTTAGCTCTGTACCCCATTTTTTAATTGGATTACTTGAGTTGTTGTATTTTAACTTCTTGAGTTCTTTATATATACTGGATATTAACCCTCCGTCAGATATAGGGTTGGTGAAGATCCTTTCCCAATCTGTAGGCAGTTGTTTTGTTTTGACGACAGTGTTCTTGGCTTTACAGAAGCTTTTCCGTTTCAAGAGGTCCCATTTATTGATTGTTGTTCTTAGAGCCTGTGCTGTTGGTGTTCTGTTGCCCCTCAGTTGAGGATTGGATACAGATATTGTGGTACATCTACACAATGGAATATTACTCAGTGATAAAAAAAAAACAAGGAAATCATGAAATTTGCAGGTAAATGGTGGGAACTGGAAAAGATCATCCTGAGTGGAGTATCCCAGAAGCAGAAAGACACACAGGGTATATACTCACTCATAAGTGGATATTAGACATATAATATAGGATAATCATACTAAAATCTGTGCACCTAAGGAAGCTAATCAGGAAGGAGGATTCTGGCTAAAACGCTCAATCCCCATTCAGAAAGGCAAAGAGGATGGACATCGGAGGAGGGAGAAAACGGAGAACAGGACAGGAGACTACCACAGAGGGCCTCTGAAAGGCTCTATCCTACAGGGTATCAAGGCAGATGCTGAGACTCATAGCCAAACTTTGGGCAGAGTGCAGGGAATCTTATGAAAGAAGTGGGAGATGGTAAGACCTGGAGGACACAAGAGCTCCACAAAGAAAGCAACAGGTCCAAAAAGTCTGGGCACAGGGGTCTTTTCTGAAACTGATACTCCAGCCAAAGACCGCTCATGGAGATGGCCTTAAACCCCTGCACAGAGGTAGCCTATGGCAGTTCGGTATCCAAGTGGGCTCCATAGTAATGGGGACAGGGACTGTCTCTGACAGGAGCTGATTGGTCTGCTTTTTGATCACCTCCCCCTGAGGGGGAAGCAGCCTTGCCAGGCCACAGAAGACGACAATGCAGCCACTCCTCATGAGACCTGATAGACTAGGATCAGAGGGAAGGGGAGGAGGACCTCCCTTATCAGTGGACTGGGAGAGGGACATGGGTGGGAAAGAGGGAAGGTAGGACTGGGAGGAGAGCAGGGAGGTAGGTACAGGGGGGATACAAAGTGAATAAACTATAATTAATAAAAATAATAATAAATAACAATAAATTAGAAAGGCAACAAGCAGTTCCTGGTCTTTGGACAACCGGTGGAAGTTGATCATGTTTTATGGCTCTCGGAAGATGAAGGGACAGGCTAAACTCTTAGTTTTCTCGACTAAAATAGTTCAAAATCCTGATTTAGAAACAAATGACTTGGTAAAAGTAGTTTGAGACTCAGATCAGAATGCATTAAAATTCTTCATTTTAGCACTCAATCCTATACCTATTAAGACTCACCCTCCAAACCATAGATGTATATCCAACATTTATTTGCCGCATTTAAGGGCTGAAATTAAGTGCTTTGTTGGTTTCTCTAGATAATTTACATATCATTACATTAAAATTCATGTTTTAATAACTTTTAATAGAACCAGTCAGTGAAATTGAATATTACATTTAAGCTTGAAGGACCCTAGGGTCAGGGTTGTTAATCCTCTTTATCCTTTAAAATTATAATTGTCAATTTAAATATACATGTAGAAGTTAATAATTTATTTTATAAGGGTAGCAGGAAATCAAAATGAGTGTTTATAGTATCACTGTGATTATATTAAGCCCATAATTAAAACTTAGTTTATAATATAGAGGATGAGATTTAAAGAAAAAAAGAAAACAAAGAAGAGGAGAAAATCATCCAGAAAAAAAAAAGGAAGAGGCAAAATATACTCACATAAAGATAGGAGAAAGCATTGTTTAATGTAACTGAGCACCTTCCATAGTTCTCTAGTTACAGAAGCCCAAGAGCAACCCAGGTATCTCAGAGCTCCTATGGACATGGTGCGGAAACCCCATTACAGCCATGTTCAAACTCCAGGAAGGGACAGTAACTGAAGAAAATCCTAATGCCCAGGAATAGATTGGAACCTTTGTGACACAGAGGTTAAGAAGTACCAGTAGTGAAAAATAGCCTAGGGGGTTCAGTTCAGCCCACAATACCCCATCTTCAGCCACTTCTTGAGAAGCCCAGAGAAGCTCCAGTGCAGCAAAGGGTACACATTGTGAAGCGTAGTCTACCTCAAAGTTCACTCTGCTGTTCATTCGGAGCATAAGCACCCTGTGAAACAATCACACCAGTAATGGGTCCTACTTGCCTGGAGGCCAGCACATTGACTCTGAGGTGGAGGGAACAGGACCACAGATGCTAAGGGGACAGGTCCCAAGGCCAGAGGTAGAAATGACAATCTCTTGCCAGAGGTTTTTTCATTCCTTCTTTATCCTGTTTCTCATCTCAAGCAGGAGTGGCATCTGCTGGGACTTGCCCTGAGCCTTTCTTCTACTCTAGGTAGATATGCCCATCTACCCTATTCCTTCCATCTCTGCATCAAGTCTTCTCAAGCCTGATGACCAGAGCTTTCCCTCCACATCAGGGGTGGGGTAGGGTGGGGCAGTGTTTATGTGTCCCAGTCAGCCTCATCTCTGTTTGGGAGACCATTAGTTCTGCCCCAAAATTTTCTTAGAAACTCCTACTCTATCCCACGCCTCTGAAAAGAGAACTTGGCCAGTAAAGAATTTCTTGACATCTCTGACAGGCCTCCAGGAGACATAATACTTCACAGCTGCCTCCATCATGGGAGGGAGAGGAAGTATGTAAAAATTTTTAAATGTTGAAAAACAATAGTAGAAAGCATTAAGTGAATTCAATAAAAATCTTATTGAGCACATTTCTTCTGAAACCCCTTCAAAGGTTTGTGAGTAGACAACAGGGCCAACTTACAGAATTACTTCAGAGATGTACTTAGAGACTTGCCAAATCTCAAAACTCCTGCAAAGTAAAAGAAAGCAGGGAGTGGCAGTCTTAATCCCAGGCCTGTACTCCTAAATAAGGGGCTTGATCCCTCTCAGTTCATGGGCATACTGGGCAGAGTGTCTAAAGGTTCAGGGACCCAGTATCAGTCATTGAGAATGGAGTATCTGACCAATAGACTGGCAAACACACAGCCAGACAGATAGGCAAGTTCCCTGTTTCCCAGACACCACTCCACCACCGCCACCACCAAGATCTGGACAAACAGATGGGTCCTTATTTAGGGCTCTGTAGGTTAAAATATAATTCTTATCAATTATGGAGACAAGAAAATGTAATTTCTTTCCCATGTATATACTGTTCAGGATTAATCTCCTTGTAAATGGATAATCTGCCAGCTTTCTGAGACACTGAAATGTTGTGGGACGGGATTGGAGGTGAAGAAGAGGTTTGCCAGTCGGTAATACCATCTGCCTTATTAGGTTGTTTTATAAAAGTGACATTCAGTTTGTTCTGGAGAACTTGGTGATGGGTTTCCTTTAAATTCTCAAATAATTATAACAATAAGAAGAAAAAAGAATGAGAAGAGGGAATTGTGTGCATTGGTGGGTAATTATTCCCTAGACAACATAGTCCTCAGCACTTCCCAGTGTGGCTTTAAGGTTTAGAGGCAGTAGTTGACAGAAAGTCCCAAATGGCTGTTTACTTTTTTTTTGATGTAATTTATTTATTTTTACATCAATCACAGGTTAGGTACTTCGCATCCCAGGCGTAGCCCCCTCCCTCATTCCCTTCCACTCTCCCCATCCCTCCAATATCTCCTCCCCGCCCCCTCCAAGTCAACCGATGGGGGGGACCTCCTCCCCTTCCATCCGACCCCAGATCATCTTGTCTCTGCAGGGCTGGCTGCAATGTCCTCCCCTGGGATCTAGCCAGGCTATTACTCCCTGGCTTATGGGGGAGGGTCAAAGAGCCAGCCATCGAGTTCATGACTGAAACAGTCCCTGTTCCCCTTACTAGGGTCTTCAGTTGGACACTGAGCTACCATGGGCCACATCTGAGCAGGGGTTCTAGGCCATATCTATACATGGTCCTTGGTTGGAGAAACTGTCTCGTATAAGACCCCTGTACCCTGCTCAGTTTGGTGTTTGTGGAGCTCTTGTTCTCCCCAAGTCTTACTAACTTCCCCTATTTTTATTATTATTTCCCGCCCTCTGCCAAAGGCTTGGTTGTGAGTCTTAATATCTGCTTTGATACATTACTA
>CM053759.1:262566-290060 GCA_028658305.1 Pachyuromys duprasi | reverse complement strand
CAGCCCTGAGGAGACAGGATGAGCTGGGTTTGGATGGAAGGAGAGGAGGTCCTCCCCTGTTGGTGGACTTGGAGGGGGCGGGGAGGAGGGAGATGAGGGAGGGAGTGGGAGGGTGGGAGGGAATGAGGGAGGAGGCTACACCTGGGATGCAAAGTACCTAACCTGTGATTGATATAAAAATAAATTAATTAATAAAAAAAGTATTGTGCACTGAACTTGATCATGTGCACTGTACTTTTACATAAGGCAGTTAGACCTATTTTCTCCATTTTGACAAATGTGTGAATGATGCAATGCACTGTAACATTTAAATGGCTATGAGATCCTTGAAAAATACAAGCATTTCAATTCCATCATAATCTCTAGGACCACTGCTGTATGTGAGTTCATTGATGATTAAAACTTCACTATGAATTATATGACTATATATGTGTTGTCTTACACCTATCACATAGTGCAAAATCTTATGCTGAGTAAATATAAAAACATGGAAACACCTTTCAAGTCTCAAACCCTCCACAACTCAGTAAAAGAAAAAGAATATAGTGGATATTAGAAAACCTGAGATATAATTCCAGCCCCATCAAAAGCTTGCTGAGTAATCAATCCAGATTCTTCTATTTGGATCTCAATGTATACCTTTGCACAACAAGGGCATTGTGCCAACTCACCAATGAGGTCATCTCTGGATATTTCTTGAAGAACATGAGAACATGCCATGAGTCTAAATGCCCACAGTGCCTGTGAAGCAGTTATATAGAGAAACCCCAGGCACTTGTGGCCACTGCTAGTATTGGAGAAAAAGAGGTGGTGTCTTTGAATAGAATGTGTGATTCCTGAAAAAGCGATGAGAACACTTTCAGTATTGGTACTTTTGAAGTTGCTCTTCATTTGTCCCAAATTTACACAAAAGGTCCTCTTGGAGGACTGTATGATGACCACCAAAGGGATATAATCTGGACTGGAGAAAACATGAAAAGGGGAAAGTCCTAAAGAGGCCATTTCTCAGCAGACAGCACTCAAAAATTTAAGTGGAAAATGGAAGAATCAACATGCCCTTGAAAGGGGACAGAAGGTGAATGATAATGTTAATGACTAATCTTCAAATCTTAAACAGGAGGAAACACATACCAAAGTGACAGCTCCAGACAGAATAGGCTGAGACCCCAGAAGATCAAACAAGTACAGCTCAGAGTCTGGAGACAGGAGCCCTCAGCCCTACCAGCTAAGGAAGAAAAATGAATTGAGAGAGAGAGAGAGTTGTAATGAAAAAGACTTATAATTCTCTTTGTGGGTTCTCATTTCCTAACTCAGCCTTACTCATGGTTGGGAAGACCTTTCTGCTCAGCATGGGCAGGCCCTGTGCCACCCTCCACTTCAACCAGTTTTGCAGAAATCTGGCCTGGCCTCTCTGGGCAGTGTCTCTCCACGTTATTTATGCCTTAAGGGAGAATTAGCGGAGGTGATGTGTACTCTGTATACTGCCCAGGAGGGATGCGCCGGCCAGCTGTATTCTCCATCTGTGCCTTACAAAATGAAAATCTGCTAGGCCCAGTGCTCTCTCAAGATCAGGGTTAGCCCACACCGGGAGGGGTGAAGGTATTTCCCGTCACTGCTCTCACCTAACTCCCAAACAATGCACAACAGGCCGGTTTTCTTGGCACTTCCTTCTAGTTTCCCTGCAATCCGCCCCTCCTGGCCTGCATGGACCTGGAAAATCAGTGGGTTTGGCAGGCTTCTGAAGCAGATCTGTGCTCTCCTGCCAAGAGCCATAGCTCTGAGCATCCACCAGAGAGTGCAAGCGAGCTGCAGTGCCCACCTGGCAGGCTTGGAGCTTGTAGCCAGCGCCTGTGCAGAAAGATGTGCTGCCTGCACCGCCAGCCGCTGCTGGCCTGAGAAGTGGTGCTGAGGTCCCAGGAGGTTAACAGTGGACAAGATGAGGGTTTTGAAGCCAAAATCCCTTATCTAGGGCCCAGAGGCTCCATGAGAGGCCAAGAGCTGGAACTGAGGAACGAGGATTGGGAGTACACCCTACAGGGCCGCTCTACTCCAATTTGGCCCTCAAAGTGGGTTCTGGCATTCAGCTCCAGTCCAGGCCCTCAGCAAGTCCACCGTTGCCCTCAGCCGCCTCATTAGCAGTCCTCAGCCGCCACCTTGGCTCTCAGATCACCCCACCCTGGCCCTTGGCCCTCGACCCCATTTCAACTCTCAACACTCCTCCCCTGAGGCCCTCAACCTCAGTCTGGAACCACAGCTCAGAGAAACCCAAAGCCCTTTTAGACCCACTTTGGTTTCTATTCTGCATGAGCAAGTAGCCTTAATCGTTTCACGGAATCCCACCTACCCAGAGGCTGCAAATATTTACAGCTCATGATCAAGGAACAAGCCTCAGGTCAATCATTCAGGAGAAGAGGCTAAGAAGAGCAAATCAGACTCCCCACTGGTTCTTTAGGTCCCTACTTGCCTGCCTTGGCTCTTAGAGAAAGTGCACAATTAAATAGGCCTCAAGGTCCATTGGCAGTATCTGCCCCTATAACAGGCACTTAGAAGATGCCTTTGCTGAAAATGCTTACTTCAACAGGACCCAGAAGTAGCTAAAAGCAGGATGAAAGCCTGGCATCTCTGTCTTCATCTCTGCCTTTGCTTGGTCTCCATCTCCTGCTGGATCCAGCTTAGGCATGTTAATCATTCAAGGAGTCTGTGTGCCTACTTTGTCTCATCCTCTTTTAGGGTAAAGGCGTAAAGGAAGTTATTGTCCAAACCACAGTCACTTTGGATTTTAAAAAGATCAAATCCTTTTAGAATAGACCATTCTAGCCAGGCACAGTGGCCGTCACCTATAATCCCAGCACTCAGGGAGGCAGAGGCAGGCAGATCACAGTGAGTTCGAGGCTAACCTGGCCTCCAAGGAGGTCCAGAACAGCCAAGGTTACACAGAGAAACCCTGTCAGGAAAAACCAAAACCAAACAAACAAACAAACAAAAAAAACAAAAGACCAAGATGAAGATGCATCTAGGAGTAGAAGTAATCTTTTGCAGAACCAACATTGTTCCCTTCAAGTGATGTTAGCCATAACAATTCCTTCACTTTTCAGAACCAGAACTGAGATGAGGAACCAACTGTAGGGCAATCACCTGAAATTTTAGCATTTGAGAGGTGAGGCATTAGGCAATGATGGTCAAGCAGGGTACATGTTTATGACTACTTGGTGATGAACATTCACTCTTGCCCTGATGCTTCTTCTATTTAAATCTAAAGCTCCTGTCAGGATCCTGATGATATACTTGCAGTCACTTTCTTTTTATCTGTTCCTCTTCCTAATGCTTTAAATAAATCTCCTTTTCTCTTCTTTGCCAGTTCTTTAATTAGTGTATTAGAGTAGTACATCAGGATTAGCCTTTTGTTAATACTGGTGCAGGGCCTTTCCCCTGAAATGCCAGTTATACCCTGCTTATTTTAAAAAACAACAACAATAAACTATCTTAGCCATTCTCCTTCTCCTAGTTTTGATTATTGAACTCCAGGATCTCAGCTGACCCAACCTCCACAACAGGGTAACTCTTCTCCATCTTTTTGATATTGGCCAAAACACTACTTTTTCTGAAAGAGTACTTCCTCTGAAAGAGGTACAGGCCTTCTCTGTACCTCTCCAGGAAGCTCTTCCAACACTGCATTCCAGGGGAGCTCACCATTTACATCTATATATGTCCTTGTCCCTGTTCCCCCAAAACAACTAATTGATTTGTCCTCAGATCTAAGGAGTTTCATAGCAAGAAACTCCCTAAATGAATAAGAAGTGAATCAGATCAACCTAGAGGTGGAGGTGCACATTTCAGTTGTAGCCCAACAGCCCTTTCACTCTTGTAGCTAAAATAAGCTGATTCATAGCATAGAAGAGCCTGTGCTTTGTGGAAGAGATGGAAAACCAAGTCTCAGAATGGAAGGCTATTTTTTTCCATTTCTTGGCACCACATTATTGTTTATTGCTTCTGCGGCTGAAGAATAATTTCCAGTGTGTTCTTCCTACTTTTGTAGTTCAGAGAGTAATTTCTAACCTATATTATTCTCCATATTTCATTCATGGAAGGAATTTTAAAACAGACATTTCAAAGCATATGTAGGATCTGACAGAGGTTGAGAGGCTAAAAATGCCACTTGATCCAGAGCAGCTACATTTCAATTTTTTTTATCTTGGTATTACTTTTAGAAAAGAAAAGAAGCCAAGGACTTTGCCTTCAAAATGTTTTTCGTGAAGGAGGGTGTGGGTGTGAGGCCTATGGAAACTCTCTGTACTTTCTGCTCAATTTTGTTGTGAACCTGAAACTGCTCCACAAAATTCAGTTTAATGATTTTTTTAGATGTTTTGAGCCAGAAGACTGTAGATTAGAACAGCTGAAGAACTGTGAACAGTTGTTAATCACTGATGATTTCCAAAGGCTGTAGCCAGACCTTAGTAAGGCACGGTAGGATTATAACTTCCCAACTTAGAGAGGTTCTTCTTCCTCTCATGTGGGACCTATATGTGATGTTGCCCATAGCTTCTTCTCTGTCAGCAGTAAGTCTGTTTTTATTGGTTATATAAAGGCAATGAAAAGTCTTTATAGAGAAAGTTACTGTGTGACTTATTTAAAGAAGAGGGAGAGTCCACCTTATATATAAATGCTTTGGGGATTTTTTTAGTGTTATTTTTGGGGGGTTCCTCTCTCCCTCTTTTGTTGTAGTAAATAAAAAAAGTGTTGGGTTATATAATGTTTATTCTTTACCAATGATTATTATGGCAATATTATCTAACCCACTCTTATAAATAATAAGACACAGATACTTGTTAGATGTTATAGTTGCCTTATTTATCTTAGGCCAGGCAGATATCTTCCTTACACTGTCTCAATATCTGCACCATCCATCTCCTTACTGACATCCACCTTAATCCTCCTTATCTGATCTACCTCCCATACATAGTCCCATGGTACTTGCTTGTATTCTTTATTTGGGCTTTTTCATGCCATTATTGGAGTCCTTTCTCTCAGCCCATGTGAATTTTTCTCCATGCTAACCCATTGTGGCATCCTCTTTCCTCCTCTCTTCCCATCCATCTGTTTCCCATGATTCTCCTGTGATTCTCCTGTCCTCTCCAAGCCTCCTCTCCATAGCCATGCCTACCCCATTCTGCCTTGCCCAGGTATAGGCCATTTAATCAACCAATCAGATACATCTTAGGCAAGGATAAGTGTAACCAGATCTTGAGGGCCAGTAACATGCATCAGACCAACCTCACTCTCCTCTCTCTCTGATCTCAAACAATCGCCTGTCCCTGTTTACCAGTTGCTGGCATTATAAATGTGTTGCCTCATCCAGCTATATTTCTTTTTAAATGTTTATCTGAAACTCTGTATTTTGTTGTTGTAAATTCCCCTACCCCCTCACTCCAACCCCCACTCAAAGAAGTCCTAGGCCCTGGTGCCTGAGACTATGTTACATTGTCAGGCTGAAGGAGGTAAGAATTTTGAGATTGGCCCAAGGCTCCTCCTCAGTTCACAGCTTTTGACAATTAATAGTGCTGGGGGAAACCAACTGAGAGTCAGTTCCCTTCATAGAATCAGCCTCTGGTGCACTGCCCTACACCCATATACTTATGGGAAGCTCTACTTGAACTCAATGGGTTATAAAGAAAAAAGAAAAACTGAGGATATGAAGTTAAGAGAATCTGGGAGATTGGAAATGGAGGAATGGGGATAAGCAAACTCAAAGACATTACGTGTGTAAAAACTCAAAGAATATAAATGAAAAAATTTGAAGACTCTTCAGATAGGGAGATTACTTTCTAGTATCTAGATGGGCCTGATATAATTAGAAGGCCCCTTAAATGAAGGAGGACAGCGTTAGTGGAGGGACAGAAACTTGCCAATGAGAGCAGAGAATACAGTAACTCTGTGAATAAGACACAGATTCTAAAACCTGAGATAGGCCCAGAAGAATTCCCTAGAAACTCCAGAAGAGACAGTCTTGTCAACACTTTTAGACAAGTGAGACTCATGTTGTATGTCTAATATTCAGAACTGTAAAGCACTAAGTGTATGTTGTTTCATAGTGCTGTTTGGGCATTTGTTATACAAACAAGAGGAAAATGGTGCATACCCACCTTAAAAAAAAGTTCCTAAATCAGACCATCAAGAGGGGAAGCATGGGCCACTGAAAAGATGGACTAACAGTAGCTATTGTAAAGAGGAGTTCTTTCAATAGTAAAATGCTAACATATACAAAAACTAGATCTAGATGTGGATATTTTTTGTTATTTCAAAACTATTAAGTTCACAAAGAGGCATGTACTTGTGTAGTACTTGGATGCATTGTATCTTGTATTTTAATGGCTTGTATGTTTATTTTAAATCGACATGATAATACATTATGGGCACATTGTGATATTTCATGTGACATATATGTAAATATGTGTGTAATGGACAGCTATTATTTTAGACAGGGCCTCCTGTATTCAAGGCTGGCCTTGAACTCACTCACTATGTACTTTGAGCTTTTGAGCCTCCTGCTTCCAGGTACCAAATGCTGGGATCACAGACATGCACTAACAGATGCAGCTTGTACTTACTGCTTTGAAATGCACAACTAATTACTGTGGTGTTTGTATTCCTTCCCATCCACCTGTACCAGCACCTGTTTCTTCCCTCTATGCTACTCCCAGCCACGGATGACACTATGAGATCAGCTTCTTTAGATTAGTCCATGCCTGACTTATTTTATTTAACAGAATGTTGTTCATTTACATCCATGTTGCTGTAACATTTTCAGGTTGTCATTCTTTTGTGGCTGAATAATATTTCACTGCATACATACACCTCACTTTCTCCATCTATTCATTTGTTTATGCATCTAGGTTGACTCCATATCTTGGTTATTGTTAATTATACTGTAATAGTGATGGTGTGCAGATGCATATTTGAGTCACAAATTTAATCTCCTTTGGTCTACCCAGTAGTAAGGTAACTGTATCTAATGGTATCTCCATGATAGGTACACTAGTTTCCCATTAGTGGTGCATGTTTGATTTGTCTGCCAACCTGAAAGTTCCAAAATGGCATTCATCTTTATATTCCTATTTCCTCCAGATCCCTGTATAAATAATACCATCATCTATATTTCCAAGGCCCTTTACATTACCCAGGGCACATATTTTTTTACCATCCACTTTGAGTATTACCACTTGTGATGCAACCAGGAGTGGCAGTAATGTTACCACACTAGAACTAGAACTCATTTCACTGACACCCTCCCCTCCCCAGTTTTTCACATTTTGTCTATGAACACAGAATGAAAATCAGTTCACTCCTGGCCTCTTATTAGCGGTCATAAGATTGGGCTCGAGGACCTTCAAGTCATTTATGGACTTCTTTGGTCTTTCCATTCTGAAAAGGAGAGAACATTTTTGTTTATCTGGCAGGGGTGAGGAAACCGCACAGCATGATCTGCATCTTCTTCCTCTATGACTTTGGTTGATGTGCTGTAGAACTGACAGGAGAGAAGTGGAACCTCCATTCCAGTGGCAGAAGGTAAGTGAGACTGACTGCTAGCAGTCTAAAAGGAGAGGTTCCTATTCCTCTCTCACCGCTGCAAGGGATGGCCATGCTATCCACCCTGCCTTCAGAACCTAGCCAAAAGACAGGGCAGAAAAGAATGACACCGTCAGTTTTTCACCTTTTAAAAACTGCATAGTTAGTATCAGTGTTCCCCCAGAAAGATAGTACAATGCCTACAGGCAGAGACATATTCAAGTCATGTGTCCCCACTTAACAGCGGTATAAACTTGGCATATTCCTTGGGTACAATCCTACTTTTCCATCTGTAGAATGTGGGCAATAACACCAAGCCTGCAAAATCGTTGTGTAGATAAAAATAATATATGTGAAGTACATGGAAAATAATTATGAGTTCGAATGGTAGCTATAGTTAGTTATATTCAAGAAAACATAGAGGGAGGTGGATTTCTTAAGGCTGGACATCTGGTACACAGCGGGCAGGCGGAACCAAAATTAAAGACCCATCCACAGGCTTTCTGCTCCCTGAAGAACCAAGTCTCCTGCTAGGAAAGGGCCTCCAGGCAAGCCCCCTCCACCACATAAACAGAAAAGAGACCTCAGTGCTGCCCCCGGGCCCCATCCCCCACTCCTCAGGGCTTGGAGTCCCTGTGCAACCGTAGGAGTGCCGGTAAGTTTGGGGCCTCCCTATTGTCCACCACTCTCCTGCATGGGCACAGAGAGCAATATTGTGGTGGGGAGCTCCAGCTTTGTGGAGGAGCTCTCTGTGTGATGCTTGCAGAGCTTAGAATTTAGAGAGTCACAAGCACAGAGCTGGGCACGCACCGACCCAGAGACACAGCCCTTGCTTTGCAAGTGGGGACATAGGGAAGAGGTCTCCACGCTGCTCTGGCCCACAGCCCACAGGGCTCACAAGGAGCCAAGGCAGCCTGTGCCTGGCCAAGGATGACACTTGTTATGAACAATGTTTTGAGCTGTCTTGCTAACAGCCCTCATGTCTTCTGCAGGAGCACTGGAGGAACTGCCAGGGCTTCCAGATCACTGTCCAGCGGCAAGCTGCATCCTCTAGTGCATGAAGACAACAGCTCCCTTTTGCCATTTTTTCATCTCTAGATTCCTCAGTCCCTGCAGGGATCTGGAATTGACTGTGGGAGTAACTAGGAAATCAGGAAACTGTTGTTCTTTGTGAAAGAAAGCCACAGGCACACCTGCATGCTTGGTAGGAATGCACTTTCTAATGGTTGCACCTGCTTTCAGAGTATGTAAACTTACAGGGAGTACAGAAGAAACTCTGTACAAGCCTCTCCTCCACCAAGTACCTTTACACAGCTCTGCTCACTCTGCCTGCGCTGTGACTAGGACTCTAGGACTGTGGAGCTTTGCCTTTACTGGTGCTTTCAACCAGTCTTTCCTCCTGTGTAGCCTTTGAGGCTGGTAACCAAGCTACTTGTTTCTGATAGAAAAAGCAAAGGGACAGAAAAGGCATGGTATTCTATGGCAGTTCACCTAGTTAGGCTCTGAAACCCAAGAGTTTCTTTTTTCTCTCTTCCTGGCAATTTTGCAACCTCCAAGGTTCCTGGAGTGGAGAGCCCTCTGTGTATTTGGCCAGCCAGCCTGGTTGTGTGGTGGCGTGGTTGCCAGTGAAGTGGGTTTTAAAGATAAAAGTTATGCAGTGACCTTCTAAGAGGCTTCCCTCCAAGTTGGAATGAACATTAGGCCCTCATATGGGACACTGGTCATCAGTAGTCCTGGACAATAGCAAACTCTCCAAACTTCCAGAAAGAGACCCATAGTTCATGTTCCAAAGAGAGTCTAGGTGATTTTGTGAAGTTCCTAAACAAGGAAGTTTAGGACCTCTATTCTATAAAAGCCCCTGTATAGACTAGCACTCACCAGGCTACTGGCATACTGCATCACAGGCCCAGGAAGGCAAGAAATGGACTGAGAAGCTGAAAGGTTAGGAGCAGTGTAATAGGTCCTGTGGCGATTTGAATAAGGATGGTCCTGCAGGCTCATATATTTGAATGTTTAATCACCAGGTAGTAACACTATTTGAGAAAAATTAGAAGGATTAGGAGGTGTGGTCTTACTGAAGGAGGTATGACCTTTCTGGGGTAGATAAGGCCTTGTTGGAGGAAGTGTGTCACTGGGAGCGGGCTTTGAGGTTTCAAAAGCCCATGCCAGGCCCAGGATCTCTCTCTTTCAGCCTGTGAATCAGGATGTAGCTCTCAGCTACTGCTCCAGTGCTGTGTTCCTGCAATCCTTCTGCCATGATGACAATGGACTAAACCTCTGAAACTGGAAGCAGTTAAATGCTTTTCTTTATAAGAGTTGCCTTGGTCGTGGTTTCTCTTCATAGCAATAAAACAGTGACTAATACAGCCCCCTTCTTCAGTTTCTGTTAACTATGCACACATACAAAGCTTTAGGATTCCATAAAATATAAGAAAGTAACAGGGACTTTTAGGTTTCCATGAAACATTTCATTTGCATAACCTCTCAGATACCAACACTAAGTATATTTGCCAGAAACCTCAGCTTGCTAATAATGACCAGCATGTTATTTGACTCTTTCAAATGGAAAAAGATACAACTAGCTTATCTCCTGAAAGGAAACATATTCAGCACCATCTCAGTCACTGTTCTATTGCTGTGAAGAGACACTAAGACCAAGGCAACTCTTAGAGAAGAAAATATTTAACTCAGACTTACTTTCAGTTCAGAGGTTTAGTTCATTTTTATTATGGTGGGGAGCATGAAGTAGTTGAGAGCTACATTCTGATCCACATGAAAAGAGAAAGAGAGAACGATCCTTTTAATCCTTTCAAACATTTCCACTCCCTGATGACCAAGCATTCAAATATTTGTACCTATGGGGACCATTCTCATTCAAATCAGACGTGCTTCAGTGCTGATACTGCTGCTTGCCTTGTCTCAGGTGATAGAAGACTTTCTATGGCTTTCCGGACAGAATGTCTATGCTTCAGGGAGCCATATATTCCTCATTGGCTCTATTGAGTGATTAGGAATAAATATGGGGTACTGTGAACATATGCTGGCCAAAGAACCCTGGGAGAAGCAAAAGAGGAGTTGATGGAGAATTTGTCTTCCTGTTTAATAGGGCACAAGAAAGGTAAAGTTCCTTTGCATCTCTCAATGTCTTTCCTGGAATTCCTGCAGTCTCCTTCAATCATGAACAACAAGCATAATACTGAGGTAATCATATATAAAGTTAGGAAACACATGGGATTTCTTGATATTATTGAGCTGCACCTCTCTTTTTTTAAGAAATGATATATCAACTCAATATTGGTGCTGGTTTTCCTACTTTTAGCCCCATATTAATCCCCGATTAGTTCCTTCTGCAGGGGTTCTCTCATGCTTGCCTGTATTTTCATTCAGGTGTAACTTGCTGACTTTTTGGTCAACCTGTGCAGATCTTGTTTGCTGGACCTGCGATCTGAGGACTTGAAAGAATGGAGTGGACTACAATCTAACCCTGTAAACAAACTTACTTCAGTTTTAATGTACCTTTACACATGAATCCAACAAAGACAAGGAAACAAAGTAACAAAGAAAGCAAATACAAGGAAGGTTGTTTGAGTTCAGAAAACATGTAAATAAATGCCAGTAAGCACATGCTAAATATTAACAGAGCAGCCCTTTCCCAGAACTTTTCTCAGGAAAGACCAATTTCCTGGCACATACTATAGATTACATCTGGGAAAGCAGAAAAACAAGGCAGAAGGCCATATCCAGATTCAGGATACATTAACCAGACTGGGTTCTATAGCTGTGTTCTGACATACAACAAGGATAAACATATCTTATAAATTGAATTTAAATTCATAGGAGGCATGAAATCATGTCCAAGAGAAATCCAGGTAACAAAATGTACCTGAGGTAAAAGGCCTTCTGCTTTTTTTTTCCTGGAGTCTCTCTCACAGTTCCCTAAAGCATTGTTCTCTGTATATATTTCCTTTGACCATGTTCCAGCAGTGCATGGTATGAAATGCTTTAAGAGTTGTCAAGTCATTATGAAACCTTTTGCATTGTGTCAGGATGTATAAGTAGAAGCCCCAGAGCTGAAACTGGACACAGAGTACCATAAAACACTACAGCAGAATGTTTTCTAAAACAAAGTCTTAAAAAACATGGGAATAGGCATAGTGGCTCAAATCCTGCACTTGGGAAGTTGAGGAAGGAGGATTAATGGAAGTGCTGTGAAGATTTAATCAGAAATAATCTATTAAACAGCTGAGAGCCTCAGACTAATGGACACTTGTGATACTCAGAGAGCAAGCATTAATTAGTGTTGGAGAGAGACTGGGGCCACTGTAGGTCTTGTAATAATGATACCCAGAGTGACTTTTAATAGAACCTGTGTGTCTTTTTAAAGCATTTTCTGGAAAATAGAGTGCACAAATCTTTCACCTGCATGCCGTTCAGATGATACACATTCCCAGAACTCAGTATGAGATATCTGCCCCCGTTAATAAAATGTTCACTCCATAAACATGAAGATCTGGGTTTGATCCCCAGCACCCATGTTAAAGCCAGGCACAATGGTACCCTTGTAATCCCAGAGCAGAGATAGGCAGATCCCTGGGATTTACTGGCCAGCCAGCCTGAGCATGTCTCAAAAATTAGTGTAGAGAGAAATTAAAGAAGAGACCCAACATTGGCTTCTGGTATCCTCATGCACCTGCACATATGTATACACACACACACACACACCTTTTTAAAAGGTATGAATATTATTTGCATGACCCTAGACTAATAATTCTCTCTTTAAAAACAAAGTGTTCTTTCTGGTTACAGAAAGGAAAATAAGGAGCTTGAAACATGAGAATTTAAGGCCCCACCCCTTTAGATAGAGGAGCACAGATCAAGATAATAGGGTAGCTTAAGAACCTGACCCAGCCTTAACTAACAGCAGCAAGGAAATGAAGATCTGTGTCCTACAAGCACATTCTCACTTTCTGGTGAGTTCTGCTGAGAAGCATGAGTTAGAGGAGAGAGAGGAGTCAACCTGGTCAACATCTAATCTTTAATAGATACTCTAAGCAGGGAACAAAGGCAACTATTCTGGATTAAAAACCTGTCTGGCCTACAGAACTGAACAAAAAGTAAAATAAAATGAGTGTTCTTTTTAGCCTTCCATATCTGTGGAAACTTCTTATACAGTACTAGGAGACAAATTACACAGTTCAGACTTAGGGCTAGAAATTCAAGTATACTATATGTATTCTGTTTCCCCCACATATTTGTTTCCCACTATTTCCCACTAAATATTTATAAATATTTTAAATAAAATATGATTACTAGAAGCCACAAATAATTTGGCTACACTTTAATGTTGATAAAATATAAGAAAATGGCTGGACATAATAGTGTATCCTTATAATGTAGGAGCTCAGGAGTCTGAAGCAGAAGGGTCATGAAATTCAAGGCAAGCCTAGACTACATAATACAATCTTATCTAAACAAGAACAATATAATATACACATATGCATGCATAAAAATTAAAAGTATAATCTCAGCTTAGTTTGTATAACTAGGGACAATATTTTTTCTTTTAGATAATTATTTTATTTAATTTTTACATAAATACATTATTTTATTTCTTTTTACATCCCTACCTCAATTTCCCCTCACTCCTTTCTTCCCAGTCCCTCCCTCTAACTTCCCCTATAGGTTAGTCTTCTTGTGGGACTCCTAACAATGGGAGTAGAGGCTGTCTCTGACTCTCTTGCCTATTTGAAGGACCTTTCCCTCCTACTGGGATGCCTTGTCAAGGCTTAATGTGAGGGGAGATACCTACTCTTACTGCAACATAAATGCCATGGTTAATATTCCTGGGAAGTCTACCCTTATCTGAAAAGAAACAGAGGGAAAATCACTTTTTCACACCTTAGTTCTTTATCTATAAATAGAAACGATAATACTTATTCGTTGTGCTTAAGTCAAATTTGTGCCTGACAATAAACTCAATGTTCTTTCTGAAATTCATACTGGGCATAAATGCTAGCTACTCCTCCCCCACCCCCAAACTAGCAGGTCACTTAGGGCAAACAGGTAAGTTCACAGCAATAAAATCTAGACTAGGGCATCTACTTTCCTGCAGAGAGGTAAAACTCCTCTCAAAGGAAGCATCTGAGACTAGCTGCAAGGACTATATCTCCTGTTCAGTGTACTTTTAATCTTCAAGTGAAAAGGGCCAATGAAGAATCATGGTAAACTAATTCTCAACATCACCATGAACAAAATGTAAGAACCTAAAGAAAAAAGAGCAATACCATCCCAATAATAAAGTAAATTGTTTAGAATGTGAAAAGGAAAAAAGAAGTTATAACACAATGCATTAAATAGAATTTAAGGGACATGAAATAGAATGAATAAATTAAACCAAACACCCAAAAAGCAGAGGAGAAGCAGAAGTCCTGGAGATGTTATCCTTGGCTGCAGATAGAATTTGCCTGTGCCACACAATGGTATGTAATAGGCCTTAAACAGGAAAGGGTATTGGAAAGACAGGCCACAGGCATGGTGGAGTATGTGTTACAAAATTCAATCTATGAAAAAGAAAACAGACAAGAGATGAATGATAAGCACACCCACAAAGGACATAAGGACAGATGTGGAAATCAGGTGACTTCTTCAGCATCCAGATTAGAGAATGTTTATTAGAAATCACTTTATAGTTGCTATACAGGAAAAGATTTTGGAAGAGAGTTGGGAAAGGAAAATCAGCGTGATAGTATATTTGCCCAACAAAAACAAATCATTTTTTCCTGCCTGTTCCACTGCTCATAATGAAGATGCATGTTAGAATGTAAAGCCAGATAATGAATACATGCACACAATTAAATAGAAAATAAACTTAAAGAAGTAATGATGAGCTTTCCCAAATGCATAACATTCTCTATTTGATCTATGCAAAACTTCAGCAAATAAAACCACATGACCATAAACCTCCAGCAAAACCCTTGGTTAAAGTTTTAAGTTATAGTCTACCATATGTCACTGGTGAGGGCCAGGCATGGTCTCAGTTTTTTCACCTGTAAAACTAAGATAGTAAATACTTTATAAGGCTTTGGAAAGGTTAGACAGAATGTCACATAAAAAAAAAAATGACTCACATATATGGTCAGCCCTCAAATTGGTAACTTTTTTTACTTGCCTCCTAAGCTAATAAAATTAGAGAACTAACCTTCCAAGAACCTTTTTGTCTTTAAAAACTTGTGTTTCCATTCTTCTATAATTTGAAGCTCCTCAAAAACAAAAACAAAAACAAAACAAAACAAAAAAAACAGGACTGCTTGAACCTAGGAGTTCAGACCAACCTGAACACAAGAAGACTCATCTGAAAACACACACACACTGCGGGGGCGGGTGTGTGTGTGTGTGTGTGTGTGTGAGAGAGAGAGAGAGAGAGAGAGAGAGAGAGAGAGAGAGAGAGAGAGATTACACAATCCAGCAACTCCACTCTGATAGATACCTAAGAGCATTGTAAGCAAGACCAGCATTATATCAATGTTCATTACAACATGATTTATAAAAGCAAAAGGCTTGAGAGAAAACCCATGTCTATGTACTAATAAATGGATAAACAAAAAAGATCACATACATATAATGGAATATGATTCAGTCAGACAAAGAGTGAAATTCAGATAGATGTTATAGGATAAATAAATCCTGATATTATTTTAGGTAGACTAAAGCAAATACAAAAGGAAAAATCGCATATAATTTCATTATATAAAATATCTAGATTAGGCAAATTCATACAGAGAAAAATGGAGGTAACCATTGGCTTCAGAGAGAAGAAGAAATGAGGAATCACTGCTCAAAGGGATAACAACATTCTGTTTAGGATAATGGAAGAGTTTTGAAAATAGATGACAGTTGCATAACAATTAAAATGTTTTAAATGACATGCTTTAAAGTGTTAAGAGTATTTTCTCTACAAAACCACCTATAACTCTATCTTTCAAACACTAGATAGGCAACATCCTTAGAGAAATAAATTCATATGTGAGACTTTTCTGTGTTCAAACCTTCACTCTGCCATTCTTGCACTGTCTGAAAGAAGGTGCTCACATTTCTGAGCTTTAGTTTCCCTCTTCAAGACCACTTAATTCTTCCTATTTCAGGGAAAGAGATTTTTCTAATCCTTCATGAGACAGAACCTCATGGCTCTTAGAGTCAACTTGAAATTCTTGATTAAAGCTCACACAGCATGTCACATTCCAGCCTGCCTATCTGTTTATATTCTCAACTCTCACTGTATCTCCTTACTTACCTCCATGCTGAGCTACTCCCAGCTCCTCCTGAAAAGTTTCTATCATTCTGCTTTTCTGCTTCCTTCTTAGTGCTTCAAGTCAACAATTGTTCATCACCATCGCCTCTTTTAGGAAAGTTATTTGATTCATTATGGCTGAGTTAGCTGTTTCCTTAATGACCTTTCACAATGCTTTCCCCTTTAATCCTTATCCTTATGTCTCCAACTTGCATTATTAACCATCTTATTCCAAGTCCCAACATAGTGCCTGCAGTGCTTGGCTCATAAACACAGGCTAATTGCACAGATGAATGACCTTGAGTAGACAGAAGAATAAATAGATGAATGACCTACCGCCGGTTCCACATGTATACGTCAATTTTGAAAGGTGATGTCAGATCCTATCATGTTTTTGAAATCTCTTTCAGATGTTTATCATATTGGTTAAGGAACCCTTGGCATTTGTCAGAGTTAATAAGAAATGGTAAGTGGTGATACAGGTCCCAAACAAAGGAAGTAGGGAAACTGGTTTATGAGAACCATTGCTGCTCTCAAGCATTCACTTTTAAGATGTCTAATTTGTCCCCATACCACCCTTTGAACCAGCACAGTTGCTGCTGCTGTTTTGTTCCTCCTTCTTTTCCCCCTCTTTTGTTTTTGTTTTTGGTTTGGTTTTGTGGTTTTTTGTTTTGTTTTCTTTTGTTTTTTGAGACAAGGTTTCTCTGTGTCTCTCTGGCTATTCTGGAATTCACTCTATAGATCAAGCTGGCTTCAAAGTAAGAGATATCGATGCCTCTGACTCCTGTGTACTGGGATTGCAGCGACAAGCATGGTTCTTAACTTCCCTGCTGTAGTCAATCGTGGCACAGCCTGAATGACTTAAAATTCCTGTCATCAATGGCTTTACCAATACTCCCATATCACAACAGCTCTGTCCAGACTTTTCACTTTTTATGTACACCCCCTTTTCTAGTCCTATTGTTAGTATTAAGACATACTTTATGGGCTAGGAAGTTGAATCAGTCCATAAAGTGTTTGCCAAACAAGACTGAGGACCTAAGATCAATCCCCAGAACCTATATTTAAAAAACTGGGTATGGTAGCACACATGTGTAATCTTGGCACTGGATATCTGGAGACAGGAAAGTCTCTGGGGCTAAAATTGTGAAGCCCTAAGTCCCAGTGAACACTCTGATTCAGAAAAGAAGGTGTATGAGAAATCAGGAAAGGCCCCAAAGCTGACCTCCAGCTTTATCACACATGAACATGCACTCACACCAATATATACACATGTAAGCATATCCATAAAAGTGCTCTGTATGGAACATAGCTTTAATAAAGAATCTAGAAAGAACAAAAAAAATGGTCACCAAAATCAAGTAATTGAATCAGCAAGTGAACAATGAACTGGAAAATGGTTCTTAAGAGAGACATTCAAATGGCCAATAATTTTACAGAGAAATGTTAACTATCTTTAGCCACCAGGAAAACATAAATCTAAACAACACTGAAATTTCTACTCACCTATCAGAATTACTGTCTCTTGGAAAACAAAAATTAACAAAGAGTGGTGAGGATATGGAGGAAAGAGGAACTTGTAAGTAGGTATCACCATCCCTGACTTCAAGCTATTCTACAAAGCAATAGTAATAAAAATAGCATGGTATTGGCACAGAAAAAGACAGGTTGATCAGTGAAATTGAACTGAAGTTCTAAAAATAAATCCACATACCTACAGATACTTGACTTTTTTTTTAAGCCAAATAATACAATGGAAAAATGAAACATCTTCAACAAATGGTGCTGGTCTAACTGGATGAATCTATATGTAGAAGAATGTGAATAGATCCATATTTATGATCCTGCACAAAACTCAAGTCCAAGTGGATTAAAGACCTAAACATAAAAACAGAAACACTAAATCTGTTTTTTTTAAAGTGGGGAAGAGCCTTGGACTCATTGGCAGAAGAGACAACTTTCTGAACAGAATACCAACAACTCAGGCTCTAAGATCAACAGTTAATAAGTGGGACCTCATGAAACTGAAAAGCTTCTGTAAGGAAAAGGACACTGTCACTAGAACAAAACGACAGCCTACCAACTGGAAAAAGATCTTTACCAACCCGACATCTGAAAAAGGGATAATATCCAAAATACATTAAGAACTCAATAAATTGAACAGCAACAAACTAAATAATCCAATTAAAATGGAGGTACAGAGCTAAACAAAAAATTCTCAACAGAGTAATTTCTAATGGCTGAGAAGCACTTAAAGAAATGGTCAATGTCACTAGTCATTAGGGAAATGCAAATCAAAATGACTCTGAGATTCCATCTTAACCTGTCAGAATGGATAAAACAAAAAAGTCAAGTGACAGCATATGCTGGTGAGAACGTAGAGAAAGAGGAACATTCCTCCACTGTTGGTGGGAGTGCAAACTTGTAGAACCACCTTGGAAATCAACCTGGCACTTTCTTTGAAAACTGGAAATAGCTCTACCTCATACACCCAGTTATGCCACTCCTAGAAATATACCAGAAAGATGTTGCACCTTGTAAATGTGCATCTACAAGGACATTTTCTCAACTATGTTCAAAGAAGCTTTATTTGTAATAGCCAGAAACTGGAAACAACCCCAGATGTTCCTCAACTGAAGGATGTATAAAGAAAATGTGGTACATTTACACAATGGAATACTACTCAGCTACTAAAAACAAAGAAATCATAAAATTTGCAGGTAAATGGATGGAACTAGAAAGTATCATCCTGAGTGAGATAAACCAAACCCTGAAAGACACACATGGTATATATTCACATATAAATGGACATTAGCCATATAGTACAGGATAACCATACTACAATTCACAAACCAATAAATATTAAGTTACAAGGAGGGCCCAAAGGTGGATGCTTAACTCTCACCCAGAAAAGAAAACAGAATAGACAGCAGAAGTGAATAAAGAGAGGGAACAAGGAGGAAGAGGGAGTGTGGAGGGAAATGAGAAGGGGTTGATCAGATATGGGGAGAGTGTAAAGCAGAGGTCAAAAAGCTTGGAGAAAGAAGAGAAACCAACACCAGGGGCATCCAGAGACAAGCTGGGGACCTATGACAGCTGGGAGGATACGGAGATGACTAGGTATGACTTAGTAGTAGAGGTCATGGAGACTGAAGAGGCCACTTCCTAGCCAAACAGGACTTCTAGTGGAGGGAGGATAACAACAACCAACCAACAAAAACTTCAACCCAAAATCTACCCTGCCAACAAGATCTGCAGGGATAAAGTTAGAAAAGAAATTGAGGGAATGTCCAACCAATGCCTAGCCCAACCTAAGACCCACACTGTGGGAGAGAGCCAACCCTTGACACTGTCAGTGATACTCTGCTAAGCTTGCAGACAGGAGCCTGCAGGACAGCTGTCCTCTGAGAGGCTCCACCCAGCAGCAGATCAAAACAAATGCTGAGACTCACAGCCAAACATTAGACAGAGAGCAGGGAGCCTTGTGGAAAAGTGGGGGGGAGGGGGAATCGAAGGACCTGGAGGGGACAAGAACTCCACAAGAAGACCAGGAGAGTCAACTAACCCAGGGAGGGCATACTGAGACTGAAGCATGAATTAAGAACCATGTATGAACTGGACCTAGGCCCCCTACACATATGTAGCTGATGGTCAGCTTAGTCTTCATGGGGTCCCTAGTAAGGAGAGCAGGGGCTGTCTCTGATGTGAACTCTGTTGCCTGCTTTTTGATCACTTCCCTCTGGTGGGGCTGCCTTGCCAGGCCTCAGTGGAAGAGGATGCCCTCAGTCCTGATGAGAATTGATGGGCCAGGTGGGTTGTGGGGGAAGCCCTATTCTGAGGAGTAGGGGAGGGAGATAGGGGTAAAAGGGAGGGAGAGTATGACTAAGGAGGAAAGGAAGGAGAGGGCTACAGTTGAGATGTAAAGTGAATAAATGATTAAAAAAGAAAAGAAAAAATAACAAATACTGGTGAGGATGTAGAGGAAAGAAGAACTGTTATTTAGTGCAGGTGGGATTGTAAATTAGTCACACTAATCAATATATGGAGTTAGCTTAGATCCCCATCCATAGATTGACTGGATAAAACATGGCATATATATACAATGGAATATTATTTAACCATAAAGAGAATGAAAGTTATGTTATTTGCAGGAAAATGAATAGAAATCACCATCTGAATTATCTTAACTCAGAAAGCAAAGTATCACATGTTATTTTTTTTTCCTCATCTGTAGACTCCTTGAAGGTGAAAATGATATGAAAGTAGAGACTATTTTTAAAGAAGATCAAGAAAGAATACAGGCAAGAGCTAAATGGTGGGGTGTCTACAAAATGTCAAAATATGGTATATGCATGAATAAAATGTCACAATGAATCCTGTTATCTGATATAGTTAATATGTACTAATAACAAATAAAATAGTTGGTCACAAGAGTTTATTCTCAATTGAGTTTTATCATTGTATATTTGTTATTATGGCATTCAGATTATAAGGCAGTAAAAATCATGTTACATGTTTGTAAAATTAATTTTAAAACTCATGTTTAAAGCTGGGAAGTGGTAGTGTACACCTTTAATCTCAGAATTTAGGAGGCAGAGGCAGGTGGATCTCTGTAAGCTCAAGATTAGCCTATCTACATAGTGAGTTCCAGGACAGCCAGGACTTCACAGGAAAAAAAAACTGTCTTAAAAAATGTGTATGTGTGTGGAGAAGTGGGATGGAAGGTGGGATTGGTAGGGGAGGAGGAAGGGGTTAATGGGGGGATACAAAGTGAATAAAGTGTAATTAATAATTTTTTAAAAACCTAAAGCAATTAATTTTTAAAAACCTTCCTGTTTTAAACAAAATACTGGCAACCTACTTTGCATCTGTGTGCATTTAAATATGTATAGACTAAAGTCTATTAAAACCACTTGGCTGGAAAAATAAAATGATTTTTCCACCATGAAAAATCATCAAAGATTCTTGTTCATGTCGACAACATTTGACTCAACAGAGCACAGCCTCTGTTCCTTTAGCAACTAAGAGAGAATAGCCCTGTGAGAACAGGTCCACTCTCCAGATGTCTAGTGGGGCAAAGAGAGAATAAAACTTCTTTTTAGCTTTTTTGTTTGGTCTGGTTTTGTGACAGGATCTTACTATGTATTCCAGGCTGGCTGCCTCCCAAGTGCTGGAGTTACAGATGTGAGCCACCACACACAACTTCAACAGTTACATGGAATCATTCTCTATTTAAATTCCTTTTTTATATTATTTATTTTGGCATCCAACAGATATTTTTTTAAAAATTATAAGCAATAGCAATATAGAACATCTCTTTGGAAGTTATACCTAGATGGCTACATACGCTTGTGGTTTCATTTTATGCAAGAGCTGAGAGCACAACTAACAAGTTTTTAGGTAACCAGTATTGTCCTTATGAAAAAAAAAAAAGACTTGGTACTCAGAGCTGTTAGGATCTGATTTCCTTGTACCTCAGTTTTCTAACCTGTAGAGTACAGAAAAGAGCCATACTTCCTTCATAGGCTTTTAAGCACAGCACAATTAACTATTCTTTGCTCTGCTGCATCTTCTGGCTGGTGACTAAAATCTCACTGAAAGTTAGAAATTGTCAGTCTGTCTGGGCAAGATGACAAATCCAAGTCTAAAAATTCCAATGATGAGCTTATTTTTACCTATCATGTATTAAAAGTATGTAATTCTCATTTGGACAAGCAGTTCAGAAAATTCTGTATTGTTCAGAGAATTTTCTCATTATTTATAGATATTTAACCTGTACTTGGTAATTTTTTTCAGCGTCTGGTATTTGAAAGAGTTGAAGCATATAAATAACCAGCCTTCACTCTCTGGGCCTTACTCATGTAATTTCAGGCCTTGAAGGTAGTGAGATGCTGTGTCTCTTCAGCCTTGTGGAAAGGATTTAACAAGTATCGGTCAATATGTAAGGGCGGCTGCTCTTATTTAAGAATAATATGACAACCTGATATCTAAATGGCTCTTTTGTGTCTAATAAAACCAAAATGAGATATTTTTCATGTTGTTGTTCAATTTTCTTTTCAGAACTCATGTGATCAGTTCCTGTTTGAGCTGTTGGAGAGGAATTTTATCCTCTGATTGTCAGGAAATGAAACCTATGCAGTCCAATATCTTACACTTTTGCCTGGACTCCCAAAAAGTGTATATCCAGTTTATCACCATGTCTCTGTCCCATTTCATTAAGTCTTCATTGCCTTCTCTTACTGTGGCTTCCCAGGTAAGCTGCAGAACTTCACATTTAATTACCTTATCTCTCACTGTGTTTTATGTTCCATCTAGAGCAGGAAGCAGGACAACCTTCAAACTGTAAATGAATTAAATTTCATTTAGTTCAACAATACCAATTTTTAACACAAATACTGTGTCAGTCCTACAAACAAATGTGAGCCAACTATAGTGAGTGTAGATAAGAGTTCTGTTCAAAAGAGTTGCATGAAAGTAAAAAACTAGATATATCACATCTATATGAGAAAGGGATAATGACTAAGCTGAAGCCTGGAGGCTGGCTTGAATACCGGTGTCCTTTGGCCAATTTTATATCCTGAGCAAGTTGTTTGTCTTCTCATTGCTTCATATTCATCACATAAAAATTACAGATACTGAAGTCTATACACTAAAGAAGATAAACAAGAAAGAGGACCCAGAGTAAGATGATCAATCCTTACTTAGAAAGACAGATGGGATGGACATTGGATGTAGGAGAAAACAAGCAACAGGACAGGCGCCTACCACAAAGGGCCTCTGAAAGACTCTACCTAGTGGTGTATCAAAGCAGATATTAAGACTCATTCCCTGCAGAGTGCAGGGAATCATATGAATGAAGAGGGAGTTAGTAAAACCTGGAGACGACAGGAGCTCCACAAGAACCAAATATGTCAGGGGTCTTCTATGAGACTGTTTCTCCAACCAAGAACCATGCATGGATATAACCTAGAACCCCTGCTTGGATATAGCCCATGGTACCTCAGTATCCAACTGGGTACTCTAGTAAGGGGAACAGGGACTATTTCTGACATGAACTCAATGGCTGGCTCTTCAACCCTTCCCCCATCCCAGAGGGAGAAGCAACCTTTCTAGGCTACAGAAGAGGACATTGCATGCAGTCCTGAAGAGACCTGATAAGCTAGGGTTAGATGGAAGGGGAGGAGGTCCTCACCTATCAGTGGACTTGGAGGGGGGCAGGGAGGAGATGAGGGAGGGAGGGTGGAATTGAGACGGAATGAGGGAGGGGGCTATGGCTGGGATACAAAGTACATAACCTGTGATTAATATAAAAAAATTACAGATAAAAACAAGCTCAACTAATGCTTTGAAGATTCGTGGCATTCCTAGTGATAGTAAGCTCCCAACAAACATCTGATTTTACCCTTTAAGCTCCTCTTTTTTCACTTATCATAAAAAGATTCTTGGCATGATTAATAGTTACATAAATACAGTTGAACAGTAGACTTATACACCATAAAGCAAGAATGGAAGCAAATTTTGAAAGGGAAAAAAAACCTCTTAATTTTGCTTTCCATGGAGATTTCTTTACTCAAATTATAGTTATTTAGATCATATGACAATCTTTATGGTTATTTTGTTTTGAGACAACATGTCACTATGTAGCCCAAGCTGGCCCCTAGCTTGTGATCTTTCTGCCTCTGCCTCTTAAGAACCTCTATACCTGGCTATGTGGTGATCTATTACAGCTGTGTCTGGCCAGGGTAGAGCAGCTATGATTGTGGAAGTGGTTCAAGGCTTTGTAAACCATAGAGTCAAAAAAGTGAGAACACACAGCCTTTGTCCCTGATCAAGAAACACAAAGAACTGCTGAGGGAAAGAAAATTTTTCTTTCTTTCAAATTTACTACATTAGCGTTCCTTTTCAACTCATTGACTGACTCCCTCCATGATACTCAGCATTTTCTGTACATGTGGTTCCAGGGAAGGCAGTAAAAACAAGACACCAATCTGAAAAGACGACTCCAATTTGTGATCACTCTCTACCCAGACAGCCAAAAGCTGCAACCATGGCTCTGGAAAGGGGCAGGCATAGGAGCTTCTGCCAGCTTGGAAGTCTAGCCTCAGCCCTCAAACAGCACCACCCTGTTTTGGCTCAAAAATCATTGGCAATCAGATGACAAAAATATATCAAGCAGGCATGTGGCTTATCAGGTTCCAGACACTGTGCTTAATTAATGATTTACATGGAACTCTTGTTTAATATGCTATGCAATAAACAAAAACATGGAATTAATGGAAGCCAAATTTGTGAAAGTTAAGATATTTTAACTTTTAGTTTGTATTTCACTTTTGCATCCTTATTTAGAAGAACCACCATCAATTAGAGGTTAAGCATATTTTTAAAACATCTGTCCATATTTTTAAAATATTAATTTAAAATTAGATGAAGAGAAGCCCACAAGCCCCCTGCCTGCTCCTGCTGTTGTTGCTGGTGGCTGGCTGCTGTTTCCTAGGTTGCTGTTGTTGGTTGGAGAAATCCTGCAAATTTGCTCCCAGAAACTTGGAATCCCTAATCAGCAGGAAGTAGTCTAATGATTTCAATGCTCCCTTTTCTCTCTAATCTTTCTTTCCTACCTATTCTTGGGAGGTTGGAAGGGATAGGGGTGGTGTAGGGAGGTAGGAAAAAGAACCCAATAAAGTAGCCAAAAGTCCAGCTACAAATATGTATATTCATGAAAGAGTAATTATTTAAAGAGAAAAAAAAGGCCATAAATTTTAAGGAGAACAGGGAAGGGTGTGTGGAAGGGTTTGGATGGAGGAAAGGGAAGGAAGAAATGTTATGATTAAATTATGACATCAATAATGCTTTTTAAAAGGAAAAATACTCATTTAAAAAACTGAATGCTTTTTATTTAATCCAGGCTTTTGGATGGAACCAAGAGATGATCAGGTCTAACTCATGCATGCACCATCAGAGGCTGCATATTACAATATGGTGCTACCTGCTACATCCTGCTTTGAGGCATTGGAAATATGGCTCACTGTTGTGGTGCCATGTTCTTACTTTTAACTTTAAAAACTAAAGCAATGACTGAGCATGATAATATACACTGCAATTCTACCACTCAGGATGCTGAAGGAAAAGAATGATGAGGTGAAGTCCAGTCTAAGACTTTGTAGTAAGCACTTGTCTCAGTAACAACACCAATAAATAAGTAAAGCAGTATAAATGTTTTCCAATGACTCGTCTTGATCCTTTTGACAGCACATGTATGTTGCTTTAATTTGTCATATATGCTGGTTTGTTTTGTACTCAGGGTGTGTGGGGGGACCATGGTATTTTGAGTGTTACATGTACATAACTAATTTAGTGCATCTCTACATATTGACTTAAATTATTTAATGATTTCTTTACTGTATAATGTGATATTGTTTTTTAATGTTAGTCAGATATTACAAACTACAGTATATATAAACATACTGTATCTATATAAATAATAACTGATAATCATAAGAATGAAAAAAAAACATTTAAATCACAACATAATTATTTTTCAGCTTGAAAAGAAATATGAGGCCTTGCCAGGCCAGATGGAAGAGGATCCAAGCAGTCCTGATGAGACGTGACAAGCTATGGGCAGATGGCAATAGGGGAAAACTCCCCCTTTCAGTGGACTAGGGGAAGGGAGTAAGGGAAAGACGGAAGGGGGGAGGGTGGGACTGGAGGAGTTGAGGGAGTGGGCTTCAATCAAAATACATAATGAATAAATTTGAAGAAAAATAAAAATTAAAAAATATGGACACTTTTAAATATGAAGCCAAAGCACATGACTGGTGCACAATTGTATAACTATGGCTGAAAATGTTATGATAGCTTGGTTAGTCACATGCTTATCTTTACAGGCATAAAAATCTAAATTTAATCCCACACGGCCATGTTGAAAAATAAATAAAAAAGAAAAGGCCAACCACAGTAAGATGGCAAACACTTGTAATTCTAGCTCTGGGTTAGGAGAGACAGGTAGGTTCCTAGGATCCCTGATTAGCTCCTACTGTACAAGAGAGATCTAGGGCAATAACAGACCCTGGCTCACAAAACAAGATGGATGGTGTCTGTGGAACGACAGCCAAGTCTTTCCTCTCCTCCACATGTATACATTCTATGTTCACAGAAGAAAAAGAAAGAAAAAGGGAAGAAAGATCAGAGATGCTATGCTAATGCCACAAAAAATGGCCACTGTAATTTGCTGAAAGTAGAATAAAATGAGACTGCTAATTACTGTGCATATTTTGTTCAATGGTGATAAAGTGTATTTTATTAAGAGATATTATCAGAAAAGACATAGCAAATTTGATAAACTTCTCTCAGCATTCAAAGAAGAAATAAAGAAATTAATTCTTAAAATTGTATATCTAAGGAAAATGTAAAAACTTTACAAGCTACATATAAAAAATGTCCAAAATCTTAAAATATTGTATATGTATGCTTTGCCTGATTAATGTATGTCTACCTGTTCCTGTTTGCTGCCCATGGAAGTCAGAAGAAACCATCAGATCCCCTGGAACTGGAGTTACAGATAAACTACCATGTGGATTCTGGAGCATGGGTCCTCCACAAGCACAATAAGGGCTATTAACCAATGAACTATCTCTCAATCCACAAGAACTTTTTTTATTTTAAAACTGTAAGAGTTTTAACAAAAAGTAAACTTGTCTCATTGGCCAGATGTTAAAGTGCTTGGCTTCACACATGTACATATAAGATACATACACATTTTCAGATGGAAGTATGCTAAAAGAAATGTAAAAGGTAGACAGCACTCTGAGGTCATGCGGCTTCTACTTACATGTTCACACATGTGCAGGTATATGTACATGTATACACACACTCACACACCTGCGCATTCATGCTCAAGAAAAAGAATGTAAGACCTGAACAATAACAAAATTTCAAATTCTGAAAAAATTTCAACTTTTTCTTTTTTTCCCAAGTGGGTTTTTGGTTTTCTGTTTTGTTTTGTATTTTTATTTAATTTACAAAAAATATTGTTTATTCACTATTAAAATCATCCCACAATTACTTTAAATATTTTACCTCTGTCAAAGAAGTTTGTAGAGATACTAAACATTAATTTCTAACCCAGCCAGCAATTAATTTTTCGGCTAAGGTTAGTCAAAATCAGATCTACTGAAAATTTCAATGGCAGGCTAGTGTTTCCTTTACTTCTTTGTTTCACTCTGTGATGCATCTCAAAAATATTTATGCTGTTTGTTGAAGCTGACTTCATGAAGTACCCTGGATACTGTTGTTACATCATTCATTACATACATGCAAAAGCAGTGAGTCATTTGAAAGAAGGAGAAGACAATGATTTTAATAGTTTTATCATTTCTTTGCCAATGTTCTTCTATTGAGTCATGAAAGAGCTTTACAAAGATTACTTGTTTACTACAAGATTTTTGCATAAAGAAAGTTTATTGAATATTTCAAAATAAAAAACAAAAAGGCATTATGATTTACTTTTTCATTTGTAATATCATACTATGTGAGCCAAATTTAAAACTTTAATAAATCAAAAACTTACCTTCAATCTAGCTAATTAAATTTGAGATTTTTAATTGAAGTAGAGGCTTTTCATAATATTATCAATTAAATCTCTGCC
>CM053759.1:231155-262066 GCA_028658305.1 Pachyuromys duprasi | reverse complement strand
TTTTAGTTAGTTTGGTTAAGGTTTTGTCTATCTTGTTGATTTTCTCAGAGAACCAGCTCTTGGTTTCATTGATTCTTTGAATAGTTTTATTTGTTTCTAATTTATTGATTTCAGCCCTGAGTTTGATTATTTCCAGCCGTCTATTCCTTTTTGGTGTGTCTGCTTCTCTTTTTTTTCAGGGCTTTTAGGTGAGCCATTAGGTTGCTTGAATGAGATGTCTCAATTCTTGAAGGCACTTAGTGCTATGAACTTTCCTCTTAGCACTGCTTTCATTGTGTTCCATAAATCTGGGTATGTTATGTCTTCATTTTCATTGAATTCTAGGAAGACTTTAATTTGTTTCTTTATTTCTTCCTTGACCCAGCTGTCATTTAGCAACAAGTTGTTCAGTTTCCATGTGTGTGTAGGCTTTTTGCTATTTCTGTTGTTGGTGAGGTCCAGCTTTAGTCCATGGTGATCAGATAGGATACAAGGGATTATTTCAATCTTTTTGTGTCTGTTGAGGCTCACTTTGTGACCTACCATATGGTCAATTTTGGAGAAGGTTCCATGGGGTGCTGAGAAGAAGCTAAATTCTTTGTGTTTGGGTGAAAGGTTCTGTAGATGTCAGTTAGGTCCATTTGATTCATGACCTCTGTTAGAGATATTGTTTCTTTGTTTAATTTCTGTTTTGTTGACCTGTCCTTTGTTGAGAGTGGGGTGTTGAAGTCTCCCACTATTATTTGTGGGAATCTATGTTTGGTTTAAGTTTTATTAATGTTTCTTTTACAAATGTGGGTGCCCTTGTATTTGGGGAATAGATGTTCAGAATTGTGATGTCTTCCTGGTGGAATTTTCCCTTGATGAGTATGAAGTGTCCTTCCCCATCCTTTTGATTAATTTTGGTTGAAAGTCTATTTAATCAAATTTTAGAATGGCTACTCCTGCTTGCTTCTTGGAAAACCATCTTCCAGCCCTTTTTACCTTCAGGTAATGTCTATCTTTGTGACTTAGGTGTGTTTCTTGTATGCAACAGATTTTGGGGTACGTTTATGCATCCATTCTGTTAGTCTGTGTCTTTTTATTGGAGAGTTGAGTCCATTGATGTTGAGAGATATTAATGACCAGTGGCTATTATATCCTTTCATTTTGATGTTGCCTGTGGTAGTAAGTTTGTGTGCTTGGTTACTTTTTGTTTTGCTGTAGTGAGATTAATTTTTTTTTGTTTTTTTTTTGAAAGTAGTTTTCTTGGGTTGTATTTTTCCTTCTGATGTCTTCTGTAATGCTGGATTTGTGGGTAGGTATTGTTGAAATTTGTTTTTGTCATTGAATATCTTGTTTTCTCCGTCTATGAGGACTGAGAGTGTTGCTGGTTATAGTAGCAGGGGCTGACATCTGTGTTCTCTTAGGGTCTGCATGATATCTGTCCAGGCCCTTCTGGCTTTCATAGTCTCTGCTGAGGAATCAGGTGTGATTCTGATGGGTTTGCCATTGTATGTTACTTGGCCCTTTTCCCTTGCAGCTTTTAGTATTTTTTATTTGTTCTGTATACTTACTGTTTTGATTATTATGTGGCAGGAGGATTTTCTTTGCTGGTCTAATTTATTGGGTGTTCTGTAGGCCTTTTGTATTCTTATAGGCCTCTCCTTTAAGTTGGGGAAATTTTCTTCAATGATTTTGTTGAAAATATTTTCTGGGTCCTGGAGAAGGGAAACTTCTTTTTCCTCTCTTTCTATTATTCTTAGGTTTTGTCTTTTCATGTTGTCTTGAATTTCTTGGACAGTCTATGTCAAGAATTTTTTAGATTTAACATTTTCTTTGACAGATACATAGATTTCTTCCATTGTATCTTCCACACCTGAGAGTCTTTGTTCCATCTCTTGTCTATTGGTTATGCTTACCTCTGTAGTTCCTGCTTTCTTCCCTAAGTTCTTTCTCTCCACAATTTCCTCCATTTATGTTTTCTTTAGTTTTTCCAATTCTGTCTTCAGATCTTGAGCCGTTTTGTTGATTTCCTTCACCTGTCTGACTGTATTTTCCTGTTTTTCCTTCAATTCATTCAGTTTGTTTGAACATTCCTCTGTTTCTTTTATTTCTTTCAGTGATTTAAGTATTTCCTCTCTAAATGCCACAAACTGTTTGGCTGCAACTTCCTCTATTTCTTTATGGATGGCCATAATCTGTTTGTCTTTATTTTCCTCTAGTTCTTTACAGACTTTGTTTCCTCTATTTTCTTCTTCATAAGCATAGATGTTAGGTCATCTTCTTGAATTTCAATTATGCTGTGGTGTCCAAGGCTGCTTACTCCTGGATAACTGGATTCTGGAGATGCCATATTGCTGTCTCTTTTGTTGGTTGAGTCTTTATGCTGGCCTCTACCCATTGGGCTATCTTAGGTGTTGGGTGTTAGTTTCTGGTGGTTCCTGGAATCCTGTGTTGGAGAGAATCCCCTTGGCAGGAATTGGTTTTTCCTGAAGGAAGCCTCCTTAGCTTTTTGGGTATGGTCACTGAATGGCTGGTGTTTTTCAGGAATTGCCACAGCACACCTCAGGTGTACAGACCTGAGTGGTCCTTGTTAGTCAACAGGGTTCTCCTCTCACCCGGAGAAGTCCTGGATACAGCTGCCCTGCTTCTGAGTTTCTTGCTGTAAATTTAGTGAGCTACTGCTGTAACATGGATGCCCTGTGATTTGATTAGTTTAATTAGGGATAATTGGTTGCCCCTTGGAGCAGTATCTGGGGGTTGATCTCAGGGATCCCAGGCTTTTGTAGGTCTGAGGTTGGGGCTCTCTGCCCCAGTACCCCAGTGGTAGTCAGTGGCAGGTGAGCTCTGCTCTCATGCTTGCAGCTGGAGGTTAGAGTTAGGATCCTGTGGATAGCCAGAAACTTTTCCAGAGCTAGGTGTCCTGAGGTAGGGCCAGATGTTTCCCCCACCGTGGGGTTTTCTCCCAACAGGAAGGCCCAGTCTGTGGTGTTTGGGGTGGCGCATAGAGTGTGCAGGCACTGGCGGGTGGTGGCTCCTGGTCCCTGGGCAGGAAGCTGAGACTTTCCCCTCCCCCCCCCCCGAGAATTTCCCCATGTTTGGTGGTAGAGGGGTGCGAGGGATTCAGCTGAGTGCTCTAAGCTGTCTCTTTCCCTGTGGGATTTTCTCTGGACAGGGACCCCCAATCTCTGATGCCCTGGGGTGCACAGTTCTGTCTGTGAGGGAGAGTCAGGCGCACACCAAGTCTCTGTGCTCGCAGCTGGAGCCCTACTCAGGGCTGGTTGTGCATGTCTGCAGGTCTGTGAGACCTTTTCCAGGGAAAGGCTGGGTGACCTGAGTCAGTACCGTTTCCTTCCTTCCCTGTGGGTTTTTCTCACAACTGGGACTCCTAGTCTCTGGTGTTTTTGTACCCACCGTTCAGCCTGGGAAGATGATCAGAACACGCAGGCGTGTGGCTCTGGTCTGGTGACCGAGCGCCTGTGCAACCTGGGATCTCTTCCAGGTTCTGGATGGGTGATCTGAGAGTGGACCTGACTGATTCCCACACCATGGAGTTTCCTCTCACCTGGGAAACACGATCACTGGTGTTTTAGGGCCCAGAGTTCAGTCTTGTGGTCGCTGTACCGACGTTGCTGTCCTGCTCCTCAGACGCAGTGTCCTCCTGGCTCTGCCATCTTGCCTTCTCTATCTACTGCATTTTCTACAAAGTGTATTTCACTACAGAGTACAAACAATGGTGATGCTACCATGTTTAAAACATCTCCTTTTAAACTTAAAAGTGATTCTTGTAAGCTACAGAAAATCCACCCGAATCCACCTCTCAGGTCAAATGGAATCCAGATAGGTACTACCAATCAACAACCTAAGTTTCCCACCTATTTCCTATTCCAGAGGGTAGCATTTTTACCCCTTTCTATGGTTTTGGGATTCCCTTCCCGCAACTCCCAAAACCATGGGTTCAAAATTTCAAATGTGCTCCCCACTCATGTGTTGAAATCATGCCACTGGGACTCTTCTTGGTCCACTTGCTACACTCCCGCACCCAATACCAGCTGATTGGTGAGTGTGCCCTTCTAGTTGGCTCCCACTGTTCTTACCAACCTATATCCAAACCCTTCATCTAAGATCTCCCTTGGGTGAGATTTTCTTTTCCCCTCTACCAGCAGGTTTTCCTCTATCCCTCTGCCTCTCACTGCTAAAAACCTTAGTACTACATAAACCGTGTCTGTCCATACTATTCCTGTATCTGTCTGGGCTATGCCCTTGGTCTCTGACCAGCACTGATGAGCTAGAACAGATTGCACCAATTTACATGAGTCAAACCTTGCTCTTGGGATGCCTTGACTCCTACTCTCTCTCTCTGGGAATAGTCCATTCACCTGTCTCTCCAGGTTTCCCTCTGGGATGCCTTCTGGAGAACTTCAGATCCCTATACCTAGAGTCCACTTTAAGGGCTTCTAAATTCACACATCTCTTTAAATTTGACTTCAATTTCCAAAACAGGACCATTTTAATTACTGCCAATGATCAGGGAAATGGAAGGAGATTCATATGTTCAAGCTTTTTTTCTTCTTTGCTCCAAACTTTTCCTCTTTGCTCTCTCCCAATAATGGCTTCAACATACACACATAAACATGTACATACACTTGCATACACCCACGTGAACACATACACACAATAAAATATAAAATTTAAAAATGAAAGCAAAAGAAGAAAGGAAACACACATACATATACACAGAATGGGTTGTGAGGAGGGCTCAAGCAAACTCAGAGAGGGGCTACCTTTGAAAGTAGAGGAACAAGAAGTCATGGTCAGAAATGAGAGCAGAGGAATTTCCATTGTATTGGCAATGCTGTTTTTTTTTAAACTTCTGGATTGTATTTTATTATTTCTTTTATTGTTGAGATTGTAATTGCATCATTTTCTCCTTTCCTTTCCTCCCTCCAACCCATCTTACATACTCCTTCTTGGTCTTTTTATGTTGCATTTCTTAAACTTAGTAAAGGGTTCATGCATTTACTATATTATGCTTTGTAGTCCTTTTTATAAATATACTTCAAAATATATCATTAAGCAACAAAAGTTACCTTGGATATATAAATGAGAAAATCTAAAATAAGGAAGAAAAGAAAGAAGGATTGAAGGAAGAAAGCATTGAAGGAAGGAATGAAAGAATGAAAAAAGGCAAGCTAAAATGTTATTCTAGTAGCTTCTGGAGACCAGTGGTATATGGCATCTAGGCATCTGTGTGGCATGTATGTGGCAGCTTGCTTGCAAGAGAGGGACCAAGTCAGAAGAGCAGAACATTCTGAAAAACAAACAAACACAAATTAACAATAGGAGCATTTCCAGTGTTCTATGACTTTTTGTGATCTCCAGGCCTGCAGCATCAACATTGCCTGATAAGGCTTTACAAATGCACAAGTTCAAGCTACATACCACATCTATGGAATCAAAAATCTGCATTTCTACATAATGTCAGATGAGGTCCTCATAGATTACATTTTGCAAGTCCTGCTTAATGAAGTAGATGCTATTAAGATCATCTTTTGTAGATTACTCCTCAAAGGGTGATAAAACTTATTGGACAATAAATAATTTGTAAGTGAGAAGAACTGGAATCCAAATGTGGGAAACAGATTCTCTGACATATGATGCTCATGAATGTTTGCCACTCAGAAAACTTCACAACCTTGGGGATATGTTGTAATGCAGACAATTGCCTTATCTTTAAAGGAAGGTTCTAAAAGGCTTTAGGGCTCTAGAAAAGAGGTTCTGGAACAGTATTCTCCACAAAGCATCTTTTCTCCCTCTTGTTAAACATCACTTGGCCCTGTGGCTTCCTGCTAGACTACATTCCAGGAGCCACAGGACTGTGGCCTTGATTGTTTAGATAGCTCCAGAAGCAGACTTAAGACAGTAGCTGCTTCTTCCTTGCGTCTTGACCCACAAGCACTGACCTGATGAATCAAATGAACTCTGCAGATTATGGGTGGGTAACTGAGGGCTGCTAATATTGTCTTCCATGTAAGGTGCATGAAGGATATGTCTGTGTTTTATCAACAGCCAGGATTTCAACTTCAAAAAATGAGGGACAGAGGAAGCAGTTATGATCCTGTGGGCTCAGCTTATCTCTCCATTCAGACTCTCCTACCCAGCACACAAGAAAACTTCCGGAGAAACTTCCCTTTTCCCACCCCTGCTACAGCTTAACTCCTCTGGATCTATAATTAACTTTCTTCTGTTTGACTGATGCAGAAAGGACGTGACCCATGGAATGCAAGGAAGCTTGGCAATAATTTCCAGGTTTCTGTGGTGCCTCAATTTCTGGTATTCTTTCTAATCAGTTCCCTTTTATGACACCTTTTTGAGACATCCATGAAGATAGAAATATGGATGACCAGCAATGAGGCAATGGCTAGATAATCCTCATTTTCATTTGCCATTCTGGCATATTTATTAGCAAAATCCTCTTTCACTGCCAAAAAAATTTTAAAAGCTCATTTGGGTGATAGATTACAATAACTAGAGTATACAATAGTCCTGGGTCACCTCAGGGGCCAGAATAGGCCAATCCCTCATTTAAGGACCATGATCTATTAATCATTTAGTTGTTTCTCAAAGGGTGGCTTTTAGCTGTTGATTTAGTTAGAAGTGTAGGTAAGTTTCCAGGCATTGTCTTAGCTCTACTCAGGAGAGAACTTGAAGGATTTGCTTTTTTTGTCCTAGTACACATCCTTCCAGCATTGGTTGTCAGGTTCAGGGTCTGTAGCTCCTCATCTTTCAGAAAATGTCCTGAATTCTAGCATGCCTGCATACTATAGCACTATTATTGGGTAGCAGCACCAGAAATTACAACTCAACTCTGTGACAGCCCTTTGATCCCCAGCGGGGGAGAGAATGGCCGGAAGGGACAGCCCAGCCTGGGGCTAGACAGTTTGCATGCTTTCCTCTGTGCTCCAGAGGGTTGCAGACCAGCAGGAAAGAGTGCAGCTATTCTTAGACAAGGTGTGGGAGCCTGGCAGGAGCTGCAGGCACTGCTCCAAGGGTCAGAGACCGGAATCGGCCACCCACTCTGGCTGCTTTCCCTCTGCATTGGCTGCCCCTTCACACAAGGAAATGGCCACCCCACTCCCACAACCAGAAGCACTTTGTGGCTAAACAGCATGCCACCCCCAAGCCCCTTGCTCCCTCACTAGACAGCCGAGATCTGCCTTGATCTTATGCATCAAGAATGGGCACACTGAGAGCTAGGAGGAGCCTGAAAACATCTGGGTTTCTCCGGAGAACCCTATATCCTGTGAATATCAACTTTGAGTCCCAAGGAGGGGTCCTGACTTGTCCAGGTATCCAAGTACTGTGGATGTTCAGAGTTTCACTCAGAACTCTACCAGATAGAGATTAGGCTGATGTTTTTAAATTCCATTCAGGACAGGGGCTACATGTAATCACATTTCCATAAATTCTCTGTAAAATGAGCAAAGTTGGCATATTTCATGCTTCCTTGAAATGGGTTTTCTCTAAAATTTACTTCCTCTTGAGGTTTAAAATTTTGCTTTTATGAAATGGGTATGATAATATACCACAGTCCTTGATATTAAAGCCATAGAGTGGAGAATACTCAGAAGAATATAAAAACCATTCATTTATTTTCTCAAGGGGGTTTTACTTTTGGTCCACACTTCAACAAGGCATCAGGTATGTCTAATGTCTTCTACATGTTGCTTACAGGAGTCATATGGAGAAGACAGGGAATAAAAATGTGATTGTGTAACTGTTAAACTGACAAGGATCATGAATGATCCTCTAGAAAGGATTGGCAGGGGCTTATTTACCATTGGAAGTCAGAGAAGGCTAGAAAGATTGCTGGGAATGAGCAAAAAAGAGCAGTTGGGTAAAGGGAAAGCCTGGACATAGACTTGAGGCTGGAAATAAAAAAGTTTTAGGAACTAGAAGAAAAATAGCATAGTAAAGACAAGAATAAGCAAGGGAGAGAGGCAAGTTGGAATCTAGCACCTTCAGGTCTTATAGGCTACGATGAAGTGTATGGACTTCATCTTAGATGAAAAAGAAGTCAGGGAAGAGTTTTCAGCAAGAAAATGCAATGCTAATCTTGATTTTAAACTCACTGTTCTGCCTGTTGGGTGTATCAGGAATAGAGGATAGTCCTAGAGAAGCCATAGTACAAGCCAATGATATTTCAGTAATTGAGAAAGGGTGGCTCAAGATGAGCCTACCCCCAATTCTGGGAGGCAATTCTTTCATGTTTCAGGAACACACTTATGTGTAAGTTCATACATTTGGGCAGTTTTAGAAAGGAAAACAGATTCTTTAGGATCTTCTTAGTCTTAATCACTGGCTTTGCTATCAGGTTTTTTGGTGGTAAGTCCACAAGTCCATACATTTATCCTCAAAGAATCCTCCCTGCTTGGCCCTGTTACTCTATCAATCCTGCCAACTCTCCCTGGCCTGCATACTCCATCCCTGGAGAAAACACATCTGGGAAGCAGCTGCCTGGCAAGTGTCACAGAGTTATCTCCTGATCCAGTTGAAGGTGGAGTTGAGAGGAGGCATGGGGATTAAAGAAAAACATGGATTCTTCCTGGTATAAGATAAGGGCAGAGTGTTGTAGCACCACTTCTTTGTTTTGAAGATAGGCCTCCAGGGTAGCTGTTAAATTTACAACTGGCCACTGTGTCTTCCTCTAAACCCAACAAGGCCAGATGTGTCCCACAGCTGCATACCATCTGCTACCCTCTAGCACTGGGAAAGCTGCAGTTGGAGCTTAGAGACAGAAGAATGGAGAGTGAGCTCTTCTTTGGCTCTGGAAGGCTTACTGTGGGAATCAGGAGTTAAGACTTCCCACAAAGTGGGCAGAGAGCCTGGCATTCTGTGCAATCACTCCCTCTAAAGTGCCCTGGAGTTTCTAAACTGCTTCCCTACCAAAGGTTAGCTTTCAAACTTTATCTTTCTATTTGTTCCACTTGTTGATCTTTTTCTTTACTCCCTACTCCAAATGTACCCGAGTTCCCAGCCTAGGTCATGATGAGTCTAACTACAACTAGTCAAACTGACATCTAATCCTCCCTGAGAAAGAGAACACAGTCTTGTCCAGCAGATGATGTTATCGGCCCCACCCTGGGCTCCAAGCTTAGCCCAGACATATGGACCTTTTTAGAGACTTATGCAATTTGGCATCCCCATTTCACACCCTGCAAGCTCTGCTGCTTTGACACTGTATGCTAGGAATGTACCCAGAGAAGGAGGGAATGGATCTGTGCAGGCTCTTTTATTCTCTTTTCCTTGTCATTTATCCTGGCAACTTCCTGCTCAATCTGGAAAACAAAGTTTTCTTCTCCTGGCTCAGACCTTGCCTAAAAACAGGACGGGAAAAAAGTGAAATAAGAAAAATGGGGAAAAGAAAGAACATAGAACTGCCTTGTGAATATTCTGGTCCATTTTTAAGACAAAAACTGGGAACCCCTCAGTCACCAACACATTCTGTTCTGCCACTTCTTCTTCAACTCCCCTCCATGTGAACAGACATAGATTCCAGTCTCCCTGAATCTCCTAGTTTGTACAGGATATCACCTGAGCACCATCTGTTACTGAACAGCCTTCCCCATCACTTAATCTACCCAGAGCATTTAATGGGTGAGTGAGTTGTGTCCTCAGAAAGATCCTTCTCCTTCTGTGGAGACAAAAATATATCTCTGAATTTCCTCCAACCCACCCTAATCTAGACACAGGAAGCTGCCATGTTTTGGGATTAGGAGAACTCTTTTGCTACCCCTGGAAGAAAGAATACCTTCTCTGCTCAGAGTACAGCAGCTGCACTGTTAAGAGAGGGATCTTGGCACTCAGCTCTTACTCTTTCAACATGAATCCCCTGGTAACCCCCTACTGAGAAGTCTGCAAAACTTGAACCCAAGGGTGGGGACATTTTGGATACAGAGGCTAACTAGGAGCATCCAGAACATTATAGGAATTTGGCTGTCTCTGAGCCATCCTCATACTCAGCCTCTAAGGGTGGTCTCTTACAGGCTGTATGCCCAACTTACAGGGAAAGGAAGGAAAACTTTGTTTCACCCTTTTCTTCCAAATCTGGGGATGTACTGAGCACTGTGTTTTAATGTGATAAAGGAGTCCTCTGTGTGAAGTCAGAAGAACAGTTGGATAGATGTTCCCTTTATAGCCAAGTTAAAAACAGCCAACTTAATGCTTGGGTATTCATAATACACTTTTCATGAAAACTCCTCCTTTGAGTTTGCAGGCACAGGCTGATTGGTTCCTGCCCTTTGCAGCCTGTTGAGGTGGGAACCAGATGCAGGATAGGGTGCAAAGCCAGCCCCTGAGAGGATTCCTCTCTCCAGTAAGGTAAATTGTCCTAATCTATTTTGTAGACATGAAAAGAATAATGTTTCTATATTCTTAAATGAATTCTTCATCTTAGAGTTTTCCTGAATTGATTGTCCCCTCATCTTGGGTACCAAGAATCTCTTTTGAGCCCCTGGCTTTAATGAAAACACACCTACTCCTTGTGGCACTCATGCTAAGTTAGACTGCACCATCATAAGGATTTTAGATAAGTTTAGAAGAGATTTAGAGAAAGGAGTAGAGGTCATACTAGCACCCCAACATGCTGCATTCAAACAAAGGTCTCAGAAGAGACCTTACTAACATTTGGACAGGCATTGTTCATCCTTCATAAGACTGTTCCCACAATGACCCAGCCCTGACAGAAAGTAGTACAGTAGTATAGCTACCACACTCTGTTCCTTTGCAAAAGGAAAATATATTTATTAAATTTATTTGCAAAATAGTTCATGCTTATTGTAAAAAACTTATTATATGTAACATGCAGAAATAGATAAGAAATTGAAAAATTCCTATAACTCCACCATCTAGAATGTGGTGGTGTGAATGAGAACAGACACATACACTTGAATGCTTGATAGCTAGTTGATGGAAAGGATCAGGAGGTGTGCACTGTTGGAGAGGTATCATTGGTAGCAGGCTTTAGGTTTCAAAAGGCTCATTCTATTCCTAGTGTGCTCTGTCTCCTGTTTGTGGATCCAGATGTAAGCTCTCTACTCTTCCTGTTGCCATGCCTTTGTTTAGCCCTCATGGACTGCAACCATCTGAAACTATAAGCCCAATTAAGGGCTTGCTTTCATAAGTTACTTTGGTCATGACATTTTTGTCACTAAGAAATAGAAAAGTAACTAAGACTTGGAATAATCATATGGATATATATCATGTAAGACACACTATCACCATCTAAGGTGACATTTTGCTTCTTTTTCAACAAAACAGCTTATAATGATATACTTCCATTGCATTCTCACAAGTTCCTAATAGCTGTATCAAACAGATACACTGCAGAGTATGTGTATGACTCCAGCTCAGAGGCATCTCTTCCCTTACTTACAAGTTGGTTGCTTTAGATGTCAAACTTATATGGTGGTCCTGGTCCCATGGTTGGATAAAAGGGGAAACATGAAGCCTTGTTTTCACGGCCTTTTTTCCTGAACATTAATACAGTTCTGCCTTTAATGATATGTCTTCCAATTTATAGCCTCACCCATACAAGTGCAAGAGGTGGAGCTTTCACAACATAGGAGACTCTCCAGCTCACTTAAAGAAATGTGTGTGTTTACATACAAACAGGAGATAGAAAACACACTGGAATACTCCCAGTGACACATCTGCTCCAACAGTCCACACCTAATTCTTTCCATCAACTATCAAGCATTCAGGCATATTACATATTATCTTATTTAAAATATTTACATATAAAAGATATTTGTATATATAACACACTTATATAAGATATATTTACAAGAATATGAAAACTTTTCTTTTAGACATCTGCAAAACTAAGATACAAATGATTCAAAAATAAGTGATTTTAACATTAAAATATTACTATTAATTTAAACAATAAATTATATTTTCATATATTAGCAAAAAAATATGACATAGAAGATGTGTTTGCAATAGCCTTGCAACACTCATGAGCAATGCTAAGTTAGATCAGGAAGATCTCTGAAAAGTTTAAAAGAGACCAGAGAAAGACCAGAGCAAAGGCCTAGCACCCCAACATGCTGCATTGAGGAATAACCCTGATGAAACATAAACTAGAACCACTTCAGAGAAATCATGAACTTTAGCAAAGACTCCAACAATGGATATGAAGGACAGACAGATTCAGTTCTCCCTGAATAAATCTGTGCAATAATTTCGGTCACAATTCAAAGGAGTGGAGCTGTGGCGGCATATGCTTGTAACGCTGGCACAGGGGCTTCTGAGGCAGTAGGATCTCCAATTTGAAGGCTGCTTAGGCAACATAATGAAACTCTGCCTCAAAAACAAAACAAAAGAACAAAGAGAAGGAGAAAGAGAGGGAAGGAGTAAATAAAAAAAATCTAAGCAAATAATTTAGGAAAGAATCAGATAATCTTTTATCAAATTATTATTATGCGCTGAAGAATAATGATCCAAAGATACCTAGGGAAGTTTTGAAGAATGACATGGAAATTTCTGGCTTCCTTAAAGACTGAGTTTTGTAATGTGATGTTTTGCTGCAAGCTGATGTTTTGCCCAGGTTGGCTGGTAAGAGGGCATGTGATGTTTTGCTGTGAGCTTTCACGTGCAAGGGGCATGACTTTGACCGGCAGAGAACATCCATGGGTGGACTCTAAGGAAAGGAGATATATAGAGGCCCAGGCAGAGCAAGACATCACTTTTTGGATCAACATAGCCGTTTGGATTGACATTGCTGCACTGATCTTTGTGCTTTGACACTTTACTTCTCAGAGAGAAACATTCCAGAGAGCTTCTCCAGGCAATCCAACTGAATCTTGCGGCTCTTGCTGACTTTGTTTTGCTGCTTGATGTTGGTCTTTGGACTGGACCACTGCTATCCTGACGACTGAGTATGTCCCTAAAGACTCATCAACCCTAATCAGTAGAAAGTCGATAAAAGGGGTCTACAGTTTTTTTTCCTACTAATCTTACCTAAGGTGGTAAGGTGTTGGAAGGGAGGTAAGGCTGCTTAAGAACCCTAAATAAAGTAGTTTTGGTGAAAAATCTCAGCCTACAGAAGAAAGCAAAGGAGGTGACTTAACTGAAAAAAAAAAGGACTTACTAAAGTTGAATTAAATAATATGATAATACAGATGGTGTATGTAAGGGCAGGTGAACCAGCACATGAATATAACAAGTGACCAAAAAGTCGTCATACATTAAAGAGGAGACTACACAGCAAACAAAGGGCAATCTATATGAATAGGATGTAGGCATGGATTTCTGTCAGCGATTTCTGTTGCCTAAGTTTAGTCCTCACCTTTCCATCTTCCCCTTGATAGTACACTTGTTCAATCAATGTAGAACTTTTAGCTCTGCCACAGAGGACAAGAAAAGCAAACAGAATGTGTAGAATTCATAAGATACATTAACTGTAGGTTATAGTAATTTGTAAGACACTGGCAGAATTCAGAACATGTGCTGAAAATAGGAAATCAGTAAACTGACATGTAAAATTAGAATATATAAAATATATTACAAAATGATGAAACAAAGTAGAGTATGGATCACAGGTAGAAAGAAACAGGAAAGCAAATCATAACCAAGGTATGCTATCTCTAAACTGCTTACTTATTAGTGACCCTATCCTGTCTCCTATATGTTCTGTCCCAGAAATGCTGATAAAAGAGATGTCTGCCCAGAACATGGATAAGCTATGTGAGTGGGCCTCAGGGTAGGCCTCTCCCAGTAAAACAACAGTACATGGGTTCCAGGTGACTTCTGTATGCTGACTGCCTTATTCCAGTCTCACTTCTAATTCTTATATATGTTACAGACTCCTGATGAGAAACAAAAGATCCAGATGGTACATTTGTACCCCATCCCAATTGGATTAACCTTCCCCAACTCTTGTCTCTTGGTTCTGGTTTCTTTTTTTCTTTTCTTTTTCTTTTTTTTTTTTTTGCCTTAAATAACCCTTGTGACTGCCTCATAATAATGTGGTCTGAGTGTTCCTGGTCTATATCCTTTGGAATGGGCTGCCTGTCATTGAGACAGCCACCACATCAAGATAATTTCCCACAAGACACTGGGACTGAGAATCAGCAAGCCAGATGTCCCAGACTTTATTGTCTGGAGATGTCTAGGCCCTGGAGGACAAGAAGAATAAAGAGTATGTATAGTCTCACTGTCCCCTCCAGTATCTGTCACTGCTACCATTAAGGATATTTCTATGCATACAGGACAGTTCCTGGGTGCTTTCAAAGACTTTCAAAAGAATATTTGCTACATGGGGAATGGAGGGGGCTTTAGTTCCAAAGTATGAAACCTGAAAAATAAAAATGAACAAATGCTTCATTAATGTCCATAAAAGGACATAAAACTTAACATGTAAGCTGCAATTCAACTCTTTAATACTTTTATATAAATGTGTTAAGTCTTGGACTATAAAGGCAAAATGACAAATATATTTTGAAATTGAGATTTATTAAAATCTTCAACTTCTATGGTTCAAATGTTTCTTCTAAATTTCATGTTCTAATCTGAAAATTTATATCTTAATGGTATTTGGAGGCTATGCTCTGCTAGGTAAATGAATCTATTTAAGGAATAATGGGCTATTCATGGGAGTGGTCTGGACCCAAAGTGAGTAAGCATTTGGCTCACTTGTTCTGTCTCACCATGTGATGTTCTCTGCTATGCTATGATGTAACAAAAAAGTTCTCAATAGATGCAGTGAATGTAGGCACAATGAAACTAAACTACCAAAACCATGAAGCAAAATAAAATTTTGTTCTTGTTTTTGAGTTTTCTTTTTGTTTATGGGAGGAAGAAGCCCTTTGAAACAGGGTCTTGCATACCTCAGTCTGGACACAAACTTGCTATTCCTCATCTTCCTGCCTCTAGCATTCTCTATTCTTTATAAAATATCAAGCTACAGATAATGAAACAGACCAAAGATACCCACTGTTTTCACATCAAAGGCATAATATTTAACAGATGGTCTATTTTAATTTGGTATGAAGTATATTTTGCAGAGGATTAGGAAAGTAAAGGACATTCAATGACAAGTGTGACCATGACCTCTAAGAACTCACAAAGGATCCCACTGAGCTCTTCTTGACACATTCCTTTATACCCTCTGCTTTGAGTGGTATAGCTATAATAGCTAATAGTGTCTTCTTCTGGTATCAGTTTATGAGATGGAGTATGAAAGCAGGGATGTTGAAGGGCAGTCTGGGAAGAGTAAAACATACGTGATTAAGCAATTCTACCTGGTCTGTAAGTTGTCAGAAAGTTGAGGCAATAGTGGACTTGTACATGTGCTAGGAGGTGTATGAATTGTGAGTGATGTGTCTCAGTGACTGCATGCTGAGGGCCAGTCCTCCATCTTGCTTTATATTCTGATCTCATTATATCTATGCAGACCAGAGAAATGCAGCTTTGGTTTCTCTAAGGAATGAATTTCCAACCTCCCAGATGCCTACACTCACTTTCCTTCCCTATGCTGAACACAGCTTTGTCCTTACACTTGGACTTAGCATGTCTTCTTTTTTTCAGGACCTCTTGGACTTTAGCGTGTATAAGAATAACAGCACATATTACAAGTTCAGATTCTTGGCACTTAGCCTTCATTCTGGTTCTATATGAATTTTGCTTTCAGAAACTTTTGCATGAAATGAACATATTTCTAAATCCCCTCCTGAATCTGCTCCCAAAGCTAGTTCAAGCACAAACTATAAGTTTTCTATATTCCCATTTCCTGTGGTCTAAAAGATAAAGGAAATTTAAAGTACTCAGAGAAGATCCTGGAACAATGGTACACACCTATAATTTCAGCATTCAGGAAGTTAAGGCAGGATTGATTCTCTTGCGTCCAAGGCCAGTTTGGGCTACAGAGTGAGATTCTCTCTCAAAATACTGTAACTAATTAATTAAATTAAGAAACCAGACAAAACATGTGGAAGTAACGGTAGTTTCAAATGAGCCAATTCATTTTTACATATAATATGGTTTACACCTACATTTTGCTTATAATTTTATGGTAGGTACCTGAAGCAAATCCACTTCTAAAGCCAAAGAATTAGGTGTAAAGAACATATAGTATTTTCTTGTTAGTTCATATATCAAGGACCAAAATTTAATTTTAAAAGTACATTTGCAATCCTTTCTATCCCCAGCTGCAGGTTCTTTGTCACAATGTGTCATATCTAAAACATCAACTGCACTTTGACACAAACTTATTTCATGCCTTTGTATTCAGTCAGCTTCTGCCTTTATTATGGTGGAATCCTATGCTCCCTGTTCTACTGTTATAAGTAACAGGGTAAGAACATAGATTTGAGGATTGATATTCTTCTCCTCAACCCAAAGGTATATTAGGCCTGAGACAGACAACAAAAACAAATCTACTTTCCCTGTGGTGGTAGATCTTCAAATAAATAAATAAGTACTGTAGGGCACTTGTCTGATCGTCTTTTCTCCCTTTAGGCTATGTTACCAATCAGTATGGGAAAGGCGGGGCTATTTGCAGTCATCACATGTCCCTCTATGCCTTATCTCATCTGCCTTGTCTTGCTCTTCTCTCCTCCTGCCTTGATCTTCCAATAGTGACTAGTCCGATGCCCAGCTAGAGTCCTGCAATCCAGTGCTTCAACATGCAGAACCATTCCTGAGGAACAGGAAGCTCAAGGAGGGCTAGGTAAGGGAGGGTGGGAATCCAAGAAATCCTTTGTCTGAAGGAGGGCAAGTACAGCTCCCTTAGAATCAGGAAACTTAAATCCAGGGTTAAAAGGGGGACATTAGAGAAAAGCCATCCTGGGTGCTGTGGAGTAGCTATTACTATCTTTATGGTATTGACAACTGCTATGATCTAGCTAACTAGAAAAATATGGGTGGTTACAGGAAAATTAATACAAATTCTGTAGATTTTGCTGGAAAAAATGGGTGTAAAACAGATGGGGAAACAGCAGATGAGCTATATGAGGGAAGTGGCTATTGTCCTATTTGTGTCCTGCGTACTTTTAACCTTCAGTACAGATTCAATTGTGACTATCATTAAAGGTGTCTTCGAATTTGTACTAGTTCCTGATGAGCTGAAAACCTTACTCCTGTAAACTCGGGCACACAGTGGCCTCCTATCACACTTAAAACTTGAAAATAAAGAAAACAGAAAGGAGATATTTGACTCCCAGATGCAGCCCGAGATGACACAGGTTAAAAGTAAAGTAGAGGAGGAGTTTGAAGACCTATTATCCCAATCTGCCCAGTTAGTCAGCGGCTGGCTTGGCAACCGTCCAAGTCATCTGTCTGCAGCCCCAACCTCGCTGCCCAGATCTTGGGCCTCTAGGTTGACCCGGAACTCACGATGGCAGCAGCCAAGGAGAGAGGCTGGCCTCAGGGAGGCAACAGGGAGGGGATAAGCCTGCATCCCCCACCCCCTCCGGACAGGGAGCAGGGGAGGAGAGCCAATATCCCCCACCCCTGCGGAGGGCGGAGGAGCGAGTCCCGCGCCGGGCAGCCTCCTGCACAGAGTGTATCTCCGGAGCAGTGCGCGAGAATGCAGGTCCACCGGAGCTCGCAGGCAGGGCTCCTGCTGCCATGGGGCTGGGTGGCTCTCTGCCTGATGAGTCTGCTACGTGAGTATTAACAGTTGAGGGCCAGGGGGACAGGCTTTGGGCGGGGAGGAGGGAAGGACGCCGTAGCTGACCGCACCTGGGATTCCACCGCTGGAGCTAGGTGTGAGCTTGCTCTGGTAGTGCTGGGAGATACCAGCTCCTCTGCGTGGCTGAAGGTGCAAAGCTCAAAGTTGGAGCTAGAACGCAGATGGAATGAAAGAAAAGTTCTGTAGCTGTTCTTGATTCAGAAAGCAAGGGCCCAGAGTAGCCCAGGGAAGGGTCCAGGCACCCTTTGTTCCCACGGACATGGACATAAAAATTTTTTGAGAGTAGTTGATGCTACTGAGGGCCAGGAGATCCTCAAGGAGGACTGGGGGACGTCAGTGGAGAAGTTTGGAATAAAGAACAGGCGGAGAAAAGGAAAGACATTTTTAAATTTAAAATTAGAAAGCTAGAGTCGCCTCTGCAGACACCACGCAGATGCTAGTGGGGAGGTGGTTTGGTGTACACACCAAGTCTTTCTGCTCACTGGTTTTCACCCTGCACAAACTCACACTCTTTGGAATTTTCTTGCCCTGTTTCCCTTCAGATTCTAAAGCTAGTGGACAGGCCAAGACACCTCCTGCTGCCCACGCATACTCTTACTTCTTAAGCTCTTCCCCCTCTTTGATTGGAAAAAAAATAGTGTTGACTCTAGAGCAAAGATTATTGCATTGGAGGGTGTTGGTCTTCCTCCCAACTCATGGTCTTAGAGGTTTTCAATGTTGAGAACTACACATTTCGCTTCTAACGCTTTGGGGTTCCTAAATCCCCATTATACATCTTAAAGGCCACTCACCATGCTTCTGTAGAATGACTTGGATCTACCTACAAAGCCTCTTTGCTTCCAGTCTTCTGTGCTATTTTCTTTGGGTCCAACCCAAAGAGAGTTGGCTAAGAAGTTGAGTTAGGTTCTGGGCTCACCTGATTGGCAAGGACATGTCCTTTTAGATGGGGTAAGACTTGCTTAGACTAAAATGCCCGTAATGATGTTACATTGTGCTTCATAGCACCGGTGGGTGACCATGGGCTGGAGTTCTCATCAAATGCTCTGCACTCTCTTGATTACTCAGCTCAGTGCTGACCCAAGCCTGGGTGGAGTGTTGCCTTTTCTTATTTCCTCAGCTGGCCAGTGTCAGCTTTGTCTTGGGCTGAAGGAAGTGGGTGAAGAGCATAAACACCTCTGCAAACTTTGGGCAAATATGCTGAGAATATCAGTGTCTCAGTTTGGGGGTAAAGGGCAAGCAGGGGCCACCATTCTCAACCCAGATAGACTTCATGAACTAGCCAAGGCTTTGTACTTTCTCCAAGAACTTCCTAGGGTTTGTATTGAGATTCTTTTGATTGTTAGTACTGTTATTTTCTGCCCTTGAATACATTGTAGAATAAATTAAACCAATGACTGTATGTAATGTAATATGCCCACAGTAGACAACACCAACAAATTCAGTGCTGTTATTTTTGGGAAATTTGGTGTAGAATGGAAACTCATTCTGAATAGACAGGTCTCTCTGTACTTGTGAGAAGCTAGTATAAACAGCTACTAGACAACCACAAGTGTCACATTTTCAAGGACAAGAGAGATCAGTGACCAGAGTCTGGGTTGTGGCTGGGACCACCAGGCAACACTTTCATGCTCCAGTAGAACTAGAAGTCTTTCATGTAGCCAAAGACCCTTTTTACCTGGATTCCCTTCCCCAAGGCCCATCTTTACCCTTACCCCAACACTGCCTTCAGCTCCTACTCACATTCCTTTTCTTTCTTTGGAGTCTTTAAATCTGCTGACCCCACAACTATATCCTGCCTGTGGCTACATGTAAGAGGGGAAAAATAAAAGGGAAAACACTTTTATCAGATATTTTTCCAGAAGGGGAAGGCCTCCACCCTTTACTCCCTGCTACATATTAAGGAGCAGTATGAGTTTGGGCACTGCTGAGTAATTCAGTGATCTGAGTGCCCCCCTTGAAGGACCAGACCAGGCTACACAACCTTTGCAAATGCACTTCTTCATTTTGGGCATCATTCCTCCTAGCTGATAATCAGGCAAGAGCCTAGGCCTTTTTCCCTTATCCCTTTGACTCTATCCCTTGGGCCTGTTCATTGAGTTGCCCTTATTACTTTTCTTTCTTGAGTGTTTGTCATCTCCAAAAGCTCAAGGCAAGGAGTGCCAAATTGTAGCAGATAAAACTGGGCACAAAACCCTGGAAAAACAAGCAAAAAAGAGGAGGAGACTCCAGTGCTTATAATCTTGCCTGATTTCCTTCAGATTTTGGGCCGGAGGACCTGAGCTTACTTTCAGAGTTTCTCAGCTCCAGGCACCAGTACTTGGGATTTTTTCTCTCATTGACTTTGGTTCATATAACTAAATGTCCTGTAATGTGCAAAGTGAAAATGTGAAGGCATGGAAAAAGAACACAAATTCATCTCTAAAAGAAATGTTCACAGTGGCCAGGGCAGAATTTACATATTTTGATTTGGGGGAGGGTTTGATATTTCTAATGATAATATTTTTTTCATATTATGGCTAAAAAAAAAAGCACAGCATCTTTTAATTTGCTCTCAAGGGTCCTGGCTCTGCTATAGGGAGAATGGCAAATGTATCTTGGGGTGGGGTAGGGTAGGGATGCAAACAAACTGGGAGGCCTGGCAAAGTACACTTCCCTGGACCCACACTTGGAATGGGCAAGGAATGAATCATTTCCCTAATGATGCAAAGGAAAAGGCCTCCTGGCTTAACTGGGAAGTCTGCTGCTTCCTGGAGTGAAAAAAAAAACAAAAAAATAAAACAAAACAAAAAAAAAACCTTACAGAAGTGGTTATCTCTAGTATTTTGCTCCATTGCTTAAGAAAATGTATAAATAGTTCTTTGGGTAAGAGAACTCAGAACCCTAGGCAAGCTCTGAATGTTCAAAGGCAGGCAGGAGTCAGGGTAGCTAAGTGGGAAGTAAATTCTTGTGTTGGAATGGGATAAGACAAAGAAGGCAGAAGGACTCCAGAATCCAAGGTGAACAAAAAAGGGTGAGGCTCCTGCATAGCTGGAGGAATTAAAGGAGGTTTCTTATGGAATGGCTTCACTAGCACAGCATTGACTAACTTTTCAAGGCAAGCCACAGCCTTCTTCTGGCTGCCCTCAACTTTTACTCCATGGCAAAAATTTACCCAAGTATAGCAGGTTTGCCTGAAAAGGACTCAGGGAGACTGAAGGGGCTTGGCTGGCCTGCAGAAATGAGAGTAGTGAAGGTGGCACTGAGTTGCCATCCAGGAGTGAGTGGCACCAGAAACATTAAAGAAAGGTGGGTGGGAGAAATGTAGGCCTCCTGAGGCTCCACAGACATGGAGGGATGAAGACAAGCTATTTGACTTTAATGGGGAAATCTCAGTGTAGTGTGCGTGCTCAGGCCAGTTTTGTTCACACCTTTGCCTTGCTTCTGAAGCTAAGGAAAATTTCTGTCAAGCTCTTGGCTCTAGTCCAACAATGGCTCAAACTCATGGTACATGGAAGATGTGAAGGGATGCTAATAAGATTTTTCTGAATGCTCATTTACCTACTAATGAACTCATCTCACATAAAACAAAATAACTGCATTTTGATCTTTTCTTGTATCACTGTGAAATTAGCCTTTCTCTGGCTTCATCATTATCCTATTTCTATTTTTTGGATCGTCCCAGGGTAAATCTAGTCTTCATGAAAATCCCTGAAGACTGTCTAGTCAGCCCTACTCCTAGAGAGATTTGTGTAAATCATAGCAATGCTAAGGCCTAAAGGAGGAAAGGAGTCGGATGATCTCTTATTTTGTGTTTTCTTCAGAATTTAGTAAGATTCTTTGCATGTCATAGGTACTTAAGGGAAAAATACATATACTATGAAAGTGAAATTAGTCTCCAAGAGAGTTGTTTACAAACTTTTTCTATGAAGGGCAAGACAGAAAGCATCTGAAGCTTAGGATTTAAATGTGGATTCTGATGTACATGACACTTTGTCCTCCTTTATGATACTTAAAAATATAAATGACGTGTTGATTGATTGACTAGCCACACAGTATCAACCCCAATGCAGAATTTCTCCTAGGAGATATAGTTTGCCAACTCCTGATCTTGATGAAATGAAATCAGGTGTTTAGCAATGTGGCTTGGCTTCTAGAATTTTCCTCATTATATGGAGATAATTGAATATCTTTACACATCCCCTAATTTAATAAATTTCCTCTTTAAACAGAGCATTAGGGCCAGCAACATGGCTCAGTGAGTAAAAGTGCTTGCCATGCAAGTTTGAGAACCAGAAATTGATCCCCAGAATCCAGATGGTAGGAGAAAAATGACTGAAGTTGTCCTCTGACCCCTGTCTGTGCTGTGGTTCATCCTTGTCTACACTCACCTCCCACTCCCTCTCCCCCTTTCTTTCTCTTTCTCTCTCACACACATACACACACACATATACACTAATATGAATAATAATTAAAAGTAATAAATAATAATAAACCATAGACTATCAAAATAAAACTAGAGAGCTGTAGGTGTTGAGTGTGAACAGTACTGCTCAACTCTGTTGCCTATCCTTATGCCCCAGGATCTGCCAAGCATCCTTGAGTAAAACACACATATGTTTAAAAAAAGAGAGAGAAAAGAAAGAAAGAAAGAAAGAAAGAAAGAAAGAAAGAAAGAAAGAAAGAAAGAAAGAAAGAAAAATCTCTTTGACAGTCAAGAAATTTATAACTTAAATGAGGTGACAGTTAAACCTCTCCTGAGGAAGGAACTTGTAGGACTTTGTACCACATGAGTGATAGGGATAAATGCTGCTCTGGAAAAGCAGAAGGAAGAGCATTTTCATGATGATAGTCATTGACCAGACAGTCTGGCTACTTTGTATTTCCTCACCTCCTTTGTTCCTCAGAATAACCCTACTTTGATCCCATTTTACTGGAGAAGTTTGAAAGTTGTAGCTGCCTTGGAGCCACATAGCTGGACACAGGAGAGAAGAACTACAGCATCTAACTATATACAAGGCTCAGCCTCTTTGTCTCTACCCATTTCTGCCTTCAAATTGGTGGTCTAGTGACTCACCTCTCAGAGATGTGACTTTAAATCAGATATATCAGAAAGTTTGGACTGCGTAGGATGACTGAGGAGGTACTCAGAAAATAGCATCCGAAAAAAACAGAACAAACAAACAAAAACCTACAACTGGCTTGGTGTGGTGGTGCACACCAGTAATCTCAATACTCAGGAGTCATAGGCAGGACAAACAGGAGTTCAACGCCATCCTTAGCTAAAGTGAGTTATATAAAGTGTCATTTACAGTGGGCAACATGATACCCTCTCTAACACAAACAAAAAATAACCCTCTTAAGAAAACTCCAAAACTAAGGATATCTTTAAAAAATTAGACTAAAAATGAAAGTTTTATACTGACTATTTTATAATATATAGCCTGTTTTATAAAAACTGAATCTCTAGTTTACTATTGTTAAGTAGAATATTTTTTCAAAATGTATTGCACATGTCTTTGCTTTTTCAGCGTGCCCTGTACCCTAAGGACTTTAACTTTCATGGCTCAAATAGATCATAAAAATAACATGGTTTTGTTGCAATCAGTGACATGAGTAATACATATCAAGGAGTTTGTTTCTATTTAATGTGATGATAAATAACTCCAGACCATCATAAGTTTGGTACTTGGGTTTGATTTCATTTTGAAATTTCAATTTCTTAGTTTTTAGCTGTTGCTTCTCCCTACTTGTTTCTAATTTTCAACTTTGATTGGAATATCAAGATAACCAGGTGTATAATATTGTATGTGAAGTGTAATAATTGCCTCTAAGTACCTGGAAGGTCAGTGTATGAATTTTACTGCACAAATTCTTTGTTACATCTGTTGGTGTCTTAAGATCCTCATTTAAGACAGGATAAGCTGGGGTTGGATGGAAGGGAAGGAGGTCCTCCCCTGTTGGTGGACTTGGAGGGGGCGGGAAAGAAGGAGATGAGGGAGGGAGTGGGAGGGTAGGAGGGAATGGGGGAGGGGGCTACGCCTGGGATTCAAAGTACCTAACCTGTGATTGAGATAAAAATAAATAAATTAAAAAAAAAGTAACCTTAAAAAAAAAAAAGATCCTCATTTGATAATTTCCCAATAGTTTTTTTTCCGTCTTGCTCCAAGTTCATTGAGTGAAGATTGACAGGAAGAAGCTAGAAAGATGAATTAATGATTAAGAGCACTTGCCGTTATTGCAGATGATGCAAGCTTGGTTCCCAAAACCCATTTGTTAGCTTACAACCATCTGTAACTCTAGTTCCAGGGGATCTAACCTTTTCTTTTATTCCCCTTGGGCACACATGTGGTAGACATACATACATAGACAAACTAGGAACTAAATTCAGGAGCAGTGTTTTACTCGGTTCTGAGTTACACTATCTATCCTGAAGAGTGAGAGAGGGGGTCTTCCTCATGTCCATGTAGAATAGAAGAAAGGTTTCCATCTTAGTTTTTTAGTATCTGAAATGCTTTCAGTGAGTGTAGGCTGCTCTTATTCCCTTCTAGTACGGTTATCAAAAATTGAGTGAAAGAAGGCCAGTGTTTGATGGTTTAAAATAGTAGATATATATAGAAAGAGAGAACAAAGAGACACATTTCCAGCCTTCCTTTATGACCCACTAGTTCTGCAAAACAATAGGCTGAGGCCCAGGGATAAACTCACAGAAGGATCTGTGCTGTAGCGTGTAAGTCAGGAATCCCCTCATCGATGCTAGTTCTTACATAGCTCTTCACTTAGCCTTGTCTTTTGTCCCTCTTCTGTCCTGTTCCTGTTGCCTCACAACCCTTGCTGTTTACCCTAGGTTTGAAGCTATACATCTGAGGATGGGTCCTCTTTGGAAATCTGGCCAAAGAGTGGAAGGGATGAGGCTGCTACAGCTGGGTATCCATCCCCAGTGGGTCAATAGCTGGCTTGGATCTGAGGTTGATTCACTGTTCTGGAACAGGCACTTCTGTCTTCAGAACTGTAAGCGGGTCTCTCTTCACATCTGGAAAAGTTCAAAATTGTTTGTCTGGGTGAAGGAGGCCCCTTGGGGGAGGGGTTCAAAAACATGACATCATCTCAGCCAGGCCTGGTTTCCTTTGGGGCTGGGCCAACCTAGACCAGATGGGATTCCCAGGAATCAACGTGTTTGAGTCGAGCAAGGAGGGTGTGGGCAGAAAGAAGACTTTCAAAGGAGAATTCAAGGGATATCTTTGAATGATAAATTGAAAGTATGAGTCCTTTAATTCAGTGTCTGAATGGTACCATCACTGTCCCTATAATGAATTCATGTCTTAGGGTCAGATTGGTGGGGTCCTGTCAGAGGAAGGAAGTAGTTTAGGTTGGCTTCTGTATCTAAACTACGTAGGAACACACATACATATCCCGCTGTCCACAAAGGCTATGAGGATGTATCTAGAGCCTTAACAACTACCAGAATCAGCAAGACCTGTGTTCTTTGCTGTTTGCCCACATGATCTATGTTCTTCTCTTGACCAACAACTTGGTGACATAGGTTTTTCATTTCTGGAATGAAGACAGTAATACCACTTCCTTTCCTTATTTACCTGATACATAATAAAACATGATTTCTGTGGTCAGTATTAATACAGTCTGCTTGTTACAGGTTGGAAAGAGGTTAGAAGTGGGAGATGAGACCCTAACTAGCACCTATGGAAAACATTCTTGGCCTTGGGTTAGCTAGAAGTCAAAAGTATGACTTTCCTCTTGATGATGATGACAATAGAAATCAGTCTACATTGTTGCTGACCTTGGGAAATGGAAAAAAAAATACAGAGCTGGATTTCAATCAGGGAAACTTAAAGATGCACTTCATATGTCCTGGAGCCTTGGGACCTTTCTTTGAAGATGGTATTACAGTTGAAAATCACAGAGCCCAAGTCTGTCCCTGGACCATCTACAAATAGGTCCACAGCCTGGTGTTTGGTAGCTGAGGCCAACGTAAAAACTAGTTTCATACCAATACCTCAACCATATACCTTTTTAGTTACTGAGAAAGCTAACTTTGAATTTAAAACTTTAATATTTTTGGAATTTAATCTTTTTGTGGCTGATCAGGACTAGATAGGCCCTGTCCCCGTCTTACTTTCCTTCCATTCTTTCTACCCCCAACTCTGGACCCACTCCACTTCTTTCTTTCTAGAAATGAGCCCACTTACTTTCTTTCCTCATATGACTCAGGCCCACTATGTAAAGGATCTTGCATATATACATGGGAAGCTAGTATACCCATATGATAACCCTTCTCCCTTCAAACAGTGACTCCTGGACCTTGAAGGTACACTATGGTACTGAAGTTCACCCCTACAAGGATGAACCATCATAAGTTAATGCAGGTCTGGATGTGAGCAAAGAGCCATTGGAGCAAAGTGTTTAAAGAATTTTAGTCTCCAAAGGTGTAGGCTTTGATTTTCAAAAATCTACTTTATTTAAGGTTCTTAAAGACCTCTACCTCCCTTCCAACTACCCGACCTTAGGTCAGAGATTAGTTGGGAAAGGGCATGAAGATAGACCTCTTTTGGCTACTTCCCGCTGTTAGGGTCATTGGGTCTTTGGGGGATATATCCATCTCAGTCATCAGGATACCAGCAATGTAGTAAAACAGCAAACCACAAGCAGCAGTAGCTAATAGCAAATAACAGCAAAAGTGGTGGTTACCACTCAGCAAAAGCACACAAGTCCACCAAAGCAGCAAAACTCCTCCAAAGCAGCATTTCTCTCTACAAAAATCAGCAAAGTGATGCAAACTGCTGCAAATATAGAGATGTAAAAAGTGCTGTCTCATTGTCTGTGGGCTTCTATTTATTCCTTCTCAGAGTCGATATGAGGGTGTTTTCCAGCTAACAAAACCATGCCCCTTGCATGAGATAGTTTCCAGCTAACAAACATCACTCGCCTTTCACAAGGGCTATTTTCCACAAAAGCATTCCCATCCCACACCTGGAACCAAAAAAAAAAAAAAAAAAAAACATATTCACATGATACAACTGAGTTTCCAAAGAAACTTCCACTTCACCAAAGTGTGATCTAGAAGAGAGGACCATCCTGGTTAGCCCATGTAGGAGATAGTACAGGTCTTAGGACCCATAAGGTACAAGGTCAAGGTTCTCCTTCCAGAGTCTAAAGATATATATAGAAGAATGGGTAAGGACACTCATAAGGGTATTCAGAGAATGTATAGCTCAAGAATCATTCTACCTTAGTAGTTTGATTTCCTGACAAATCATGTAAAATAGACAAATGACCTATATTTAAAGGTTAAACTGAGATACACACGCATGAAAATGTGTTGTTCTGGTGAAGCCACACAAAGCTCTGTGTCTTCCTTCTATGAGATAGGATGGGAAACCAGGCCTTATTCTCTAGTCCCATCAAGGAGAATTCCATCTAGCCACTCCTGAAAGAAATTTCCAGGTTGCTCACTGCAATTGAGTTCTTCATCTAAATGAAAGGACAATAGGACAGGAAGGTCCTGAAGTTTGGAAATGAGCAAGACTGAGAATGAAAAGTTATTTAAGGGGATTTTCATAGAGAAAGTGTGAATCTAGATTATTTCCAATAATTAGTATTTGTATAGAGGTTGACCAAAAAAGAGAAGTATGTAATCAAAGGGAACTAGGAAAACATAGCCTCTCTCATATTTTCAATCCTTGTAATGTTTACATAGGTGATATTTTGTATCTTGATATTTTGCTAATCACATTATAAACATTCACTTACACTTCTGTGTTGCTATAGTTTTTAATTATTTGTGACATTCCTGTGTTTATAAATATTCAGTATTTATAAACAAGAAAACCAAGAACAGGAAACTAGTCTGATATCTAGGAATATATTATTCATTTTTCTCCATTATTAGGGACAGCAGGAATGCTCCAGTCAGATTCACTTAAAGTCAAGAAGTTAAATCAGCTATTGTCATGAGGTTTCGAGAAGGTCAGGTTCTGACTTGTCCTTATTTTCCTGTAACTTCTGGGTTCATAGATCTAAACAACTTGGTCTCTGTTGCCACGGAAACATCTACCCTTGGAATATCTCCATCAATTCCTACAAATGAGTCCAATGTGGAAAATATCACAGCTAACATCCCTGGAAGTACCAGCACCTACTTTGTCCCTCAGGACAGCAATGAGACCACACCAACTATCTCAGGTAACCAGAAACGCTTAGCTAGTATAGCCTGTTCTCCCACCACATATGGGAACATACAAACTAATGCTTCATGCAAGGGTACTCTTAAGTAAGTTCTAAATGGCTTTCTCTATGCTGGCAACATTTGTAGGCCATACATGACAAGTGGGTCTCAAACAGAACTGATTCTTATACTTACACTAAATTTGGATAGTAAAAGTAAGGATCAGCTTGGATTCCATTGATGGGTGTCTCTGTTCTCTTCTAAGTGGTAGAAGTTGGGTCTGGACTCAGAATGGAGGTCTTTCACTTCTATACGATAAAATAATTTTCACTTTCAGAATTGGAGGCACCTTGGCTAGTTTCTAGATCATGCATGTCTAATCTGATACATGCGGGCCTCATGCATCTCAGGTTAGCTAAAAAGGGTGGACACTCTTGTTTTATATTATCACTGTGGTTCCAAAAGTTGGCTTGAAAATATTTGGGTCAGGATTAGGCTATAAAGTAACTGTGATCTCACCGAATTCCTGTTTTTGTGCGGAAATCCATGCTAACACCACAAAGGGGAAATGTATGTTTCTGAGTGTATCATGCGGATGCATACACACACTTGTGTTTTGGTGTATTCCAGAGGCTACAGTCACCTTTACAACTACATCTGGGATTCCTCCAGGCTCTGGAACTACACAAACTCTTGTGCTATCACAGACATCCCCAACTGTCACACTGCCTACCACTTCAGACAATGTTTCCACTTCAGAGATGACCTGGAAGCCCAATGTGCCATCTGTAAATGTTTCTGATTACCCACGTAATAATATCACCTCTGAGATGACATCACCCCCTGAGCCATATGCATACACATCATCTTCTGCCCCCAGTATCATCAAGGTGGGTGAGTTGGGCCCCAAATGGCAGGGACAGGATTCTCTCCCTGTCCCACTGCTCATACCAGCCAATGAGATTTACATAATCTTGGAATCAACATGAAATATGTACTTTATATTGCTGGAAAGGCTACACAGGAGGATATAGGGAGGAGAGGGTGGAGTCCAGTGAGAAGTCTGATCTGTGCTTTGGGTTTTGCATTTTGGGAAGATTCTCAGAGAGAGTTCTCTGGTTCTTCAGAGGCACTGTTTCCCTTTGGGAATATTTGGATCTGTCCCCTGTCTACTGGAGTTGCCTTTCTTAAAATGTTTAGGGTAAAGTGTTTCTCACATATAGGATAGTTTATTGGCTGTCCCAGTCACGGAATGGCAGTAAGGATGTCATCTTCAGAGGAGAGAACTGGATACATAGGGATGGTGAACACGGTCTGACCTTGGCCTTGAGCTTGTGGCAGCCAACAGCTTTCAGCCTGAAGGGCAGAAATTAGAGCATGAAACCTAAGGACAGGTACAAGATTTTTTGTTTGTTTAAAAGTGGTAGCAAATAAATGCAGAGACTCTCAGAGGCCAGGAGAAATACAGGTGTCACCAACAGCTGCCTGGCCACCCCATTGTCTGTACATTGTCTAACTGACTAAAGGAGAAAAACAAAACAATTCTCTCTTTTCCCCTTTAAGCATCACCTAAGTCAGGAGATTCACAAGATTGCAAACAGCCTCTTGCTTATGGTCCATATTTGTAACAAAAGGCTTGATTCTCTCATGGGAGAAGTTTATGCGATGGGAACAATGTAACTACATACTTAGTGTTGTCGGATTCAGATTTTAATTTTGAAATATTTAATTTAATTTTAGAATATATAATGAGATATCTTGGGGATAAGACCCAAGTGAAAACACAGAACTCATCTGTGCTACGCATATACTATATGCACATAATTTAAAAGTCATTTTACATCACACTTCTCAATTTTTTATGTACTCAAAAGTTTGTAGTGCATATTTCCCACTAGATTTTCACCATTTTATATTCTGAATTTTTAAAATAATTGTGCTCAATTTTTACTGCAAATCTCACTGAGTATATCTGAAATCACAAGAATTAAAAGGCCAGAATAGGTTACATATCTACATAGTGAATTCTGGTCCATCTTGAGCTATAGAGTAAGACTTTGTTGTCTCCAAAAAGAAGGAGCTAAATAAATGATGGAAATCTTTAGCCCTCTGACAACTTTTATTTCCCTTTTCCTAACCTTTTCAAGAGAGTACCTTGTCAGAAAAAAAGGTGGGGAAAAAATGAGGGGCAAAGATACTTGCTTGTTTACTCTGTTTTTGTTTCAATATAGGGAGAAATCAAATGTTCAGGAATACGAGAAGTGAGGTTGACCAATGGCATCTGCCTGGAACTAAGTGAGCCATCTAGCTGTGTAAGTCTACCTTGATCTTCTTCCCATACCTATCCCAACCCCTCTGTACACTGAACCTAACTTGGATTGGCTTCTATTGAATAAGGAATCTAGGAGCTTAGCAGGGTCAGGCTATTTCTGATATTGAGCCTTGGATTTGGGAAGTAAGGGGCCCCATCTAGTGAGCAAAAAGGGCAAAATCAATTTAAAATAAATTTTGTTACTTGTCATATTTAACCTTGCTTTTATGTTAAGAAAGTTCTTGTCATTGCCCAGATATGAACCAGCCAACTAAAATGCCAATTCAAATGATTTTCTTATTTACACGTGAATTGATTCTGGTGTTTATATTAAGTTTTTATATGGCCTGGACCATATACTTCAGAGATATTTTATTTGTTCAGGTTGATTTTACTTTTGTCCAGTGTAAATTTGTTGTGCTTTTACATTACAGTGCTTTTAATATCCAACAAGCCATATCTTTTTAATTATAGCACAAAAGTGTGTTTTGCAACTCTTTTTTTATCAACTTTGATATAATTATTTATTTATTTATTTTAAATGTAATTTATTTTTATATTAATCACAGGTTAGGTAATTTGCATCCCAGACGTAGCCCCCTCCCTCATTCCCTTCCACTCTCCCCATCCCTCCCTCATCTCCTCCCCGCCCCCTCCAAGTCCACCGATGGGGGAGGACCTCCTCCCCTTCCATCCGACCCCAGTTCATCTTGTCTCCTCAAGGCTGGCTGCAAAATGTCCTCCCCTGGGATCTAGCCAGGCTGTTACTCCCTGGCGTGTATGGG
>CM053759.1:214653-230655 GCA_028658305.1 Pachyuromys duprasi | reverse complement strand
ACTCCCTCCCTCATCTCCCTCCTCCCCGCCCCCTCCAAGTCCACCAACAGGGGAGGACCTCCTTCCCTTCCATCCAACCCCAGCTTATCCTGTCTCCTCAGGGCTGGCTGCAATGTCCTCCCCTGGGATCTAGCCAGTCTGTCACTCCCCGGCTTATATGGGGGAGGGTCAAAGAGTCAGCCATCAAGATCATGACTGAAACAGTCCCTGTTTCCCTCAGTAGGGTCTTCAGTCCTACACCGAGGAAATGTATATCAACCAAATGCTTTTTGTGCTGTAGGTGGCTGAATTCTATTGCTTTTGTAGTTAAACTTAACTACAAAATTGCAAAGACCACTTGGAATTCTGATAAGTCACTGAGCATCAAATTTGAGATAAATTTTATTCAAAACACATAGTGGAAGATGCTGTTTTTTGCAATGATGAAAGATAGCTATCACAATAAATTTATTTTTAAACATTAAAAAAAAACAACTAGCAAAGATGAAACTGCTGGGGTAGTTTTATTTTATTTGGTTGCAAAATGAGGGCTAGGAGGGCTGAGAACCACATACACAGTTCTCTTGAACTTGTACTAGATGCAAGGAGTTACCAGTATTTATTTTATTTTTCAAAGTTTATGTCTACACAGTTCACATTACCTCACTTAACATTGTAACAACTTCCTCTGATGCAGCCTGTTTCCAACTTCTGGTTGTACACAGCCTCTGCCTTCCTTGTGCTCTCCCCAAAAAGGTCAGTTTCCATAAAGGAAGTATCAGTTACAGATGGAGGACTGATGGAGGAAGACTGTTGGAAAGAAATATTTGGAGACAATTTAACTTCTTCCCCTTAGTTCATTGCCCACTTGTTGTCTGACTTACAACAACAATCCCTTCATTATTCCAGTTTTCTCAATGAATGTATGGGTTTTTGCCTGCACTGTCAAATTTAATACAGCGAAGAATATAAAATTACTTTGAAATAAATGGCTGCAAGGTATCTTAGGTAGGGTTTCTTATTGTCATGATAAACACCATCACCAAAAGCAACTCAAGCAAGCACATGAGCTAAAGGCAAGAAATGATGCAGAGGCCATGGGGGAGTGCTGCTTACTGGTTTGCTTTCTTCTGATGTGCTCAGCTTGCTTTAGTATATAATCCAGGACCACCACTGTCCAGGAGTGGTACTACCCATAACAGGTTGTATCAATCACCAGTTACAAAAATGCACTACAGATTTGCCTACAAAATAAAAAATTTTATGGATTCATTTTTTTCAAAGAAGGGTCCCTCTTTCCAAATAACTTTTAACTTCTGTCAAGTTGACAAAAAACAAAAACAAAACAGAACAAAAACCAACCAAACAAACAAACAAACAAAAACTATTTTTGAACACAATGGGGGACAATTGATCCTAGAAATTCAGCATTGTTAAATAACTCAAAGATCCTTTAGAAATGTGCCTGTACCCTCCCTCCTCTCTACCCCAATACTTGATGTGCTTCTTCGGTATGGTAGGAGGCATTGAAGAATTTGAGGATGCCTCTCCAGAAAGGTTAGATGATACTCTTTAAAAAAAAAGTAATACATGTACACAGATGTAGTTAGAAACTCTTAAATATGATTCTTATAAACAAAATGATGAGGCTATGGTTTCCTCCTGCCCATTCTCTCATGAAGTTTGCCTGCAGAGTCTCTGGGGAAAGGATGTTTATCCTGAGCATCCGGAGAAGCATTGTGTTTTGTTCAGGATCCACCTGCTCCTCTCCAGCACAAAAACAATTCACTGAGGCTAGTAGATCCCAGAGTGGGAGGCTTGCTACTGTTACTGCCTTGAATTTAATCCAAGAAATTAATCATATGGTAGAGAGACCCCAGGAAGAGGTCAACCAGTTGGGGTGTTAGACTGAACTAGTCCTCGAGTTCTTTTGTTTATTTAGTATAATAATAAGTACAATCTGGGTTCAAAATTATATAACATGCACCCTCACCCTCATCACACAGGCACTCAGGAGTCTTACAGTTTACTCAGAGGAAAATGACAACAGTAAAGCAGAAGATGATCACAATTTGGATCTCTAAGTATTACACTGAGAATTATGGCTATTAGTAATAATAGTACTATCTATTGTTTAATACAAATTAGAGTCCTTATGTAGTAAATATTTTATGAATCACTGTTATAGTCACCATACAATCACTTTAGAGTGGAGGAACTAGCACAAACTAGTTGATGATCACTTGAAAAGATTCTAGAAAATCAATGAGCAAGTATTGATATCCAGTTTGCCAAAGACAGGACTGGCTTCCTGGAGGACATGGGATTTGAGCTGAGTCTTGCAGGACATTAAAGCAAAATGTGTAAGGTAGGGTCTTTTCATCTTCTTTTAGCTGTAGTGAGGCTGAGCAGGCTGTCTTTCAAACTTGTACTTGGTTATGCTTTTCTTAAGGTAAATAGTCTTTGTGCCTCAGTTTCTTCATCTATAAAATAAAAAGAATAAAAGAATAACAGTACTTACTTTCTAGAGTAGTAAGAGAAACAAATAAATAAAGATGTAAAAAGCACCTAAGAAAGAGCATTAGCCATAATGACTGGTATTTATTTTAACTGTGTTGTATCTACTTCTCACATAGGAAAACGAGAGACAAGCACAATACAACACAGAGACACACATACACACACATGCTTACATACATACATTTTCTGACAGCGCTTTAATATTAGGGCTTAGTAAATGTTAGAATAGCTGAATATTGTCAAGTCCCATTTAGTTTGGTTACTTTAGATTCTGTGGGGGACCTGTCCCTTATCTTTCAGGAAACAAACATTTTTAACCAAAGACTCATAAACAGTCCAGTAGTCTCTCCTATTACCTGAAAAGCACAGTGCCAGGGATGGTGTTTTGCCCTAGTGGACAGCTTGTAAGGCCAGCAATGTCCTGCTAGCCTTACTTATACTCAGTCAGTTTCCTCTGCTCTCTGAAATCCCCAAAGGCCTAAGGCTAATCTTGACTTTGTCTGGTGCAGGCAAAAAAAAAAAAAAAAAGTTTTCCTGCCTCAGCTCTCAACAGAAGGAAAACACCCAGCTTCCCTTCCAACTGTGAAGATCTCTGGACTCAACCATGGGGCGCAAACCTGCCTCCAGACAGGAAGCCTTCTCCAGAAGGCTCAGGTCTGATGAAGGTTATAAGCTCCAGTAGTTCCCTAGCAGGAATGTGGTCAGATCCATGAGGCATTTTCTCCTTTGACATCTGCCATCAAAACTGGAGAAAGTCTTGGTTTGCACTGTGAATGGAAGCTCTATAATAATTCCTGGGAAGTAGAAGAGCCCATTCTGAAGGACATAGTCAGGGCCTCCAATTAGTGCTGTTCCTGAGACTTAGATGCTAAGAATAATGAGAGTTCTTGAAGCAAAAGATTTTCCTCAGGTATTAATTAGCATTAAATATTAATATGGTATTGGTGGTGATTCTGAATGTAGTTTGAGCAGTATGCACATATAGGTGATTATTTCCTGTTTGTGTGTTACATCTTTTTTGCTTTTACTATGTTAATGCATATAATTGGCACTGATGTTTTAAGTTGGAATTCTAGAAAGAAGGATTTCTTGTGGAGGGCATAATAGTATGACTTTAATTAAAATTCTTACCCAAGACTCTAGATGAGGTTCAGTAATTTCACCTCTATCTTTTCTTTCTTTCCTTCCTTCTTTCCTTTCTTTCTTCTTCTCGTCACAGGAGGAGTTTAAGAAGGAAAGGGGAGAAGGTCTAATCCAAATACTGTGTGGGAAGGAAGAATCTGAGGCTGATGCTGGTGCTAGTGTCTGCTCCTTGCTTCTAGCCCAGTCTGAGGTTAGGCCTGAGTGTTTGCTGATGGTCTTGGCCAATAGCACAGGTAAGGGCCACTTTGGGGATGTGGGATTAAGTAGGGCTGAAATTAAATGGGGTTCATGTTAGAAGATTCTGGTTGGAGCTCCTATACCTCAGCTTCAGAAACCACATGTGTCGGAAGAAAAGTCTGGCTGAAAAGAACCTCTTTGGATAAAAGAACTTCTAGGACAACATGGAAGGATAGATCAAGATGAGTTGGACTAGTTTCTAGATTTCGCAAACCCTGTTTCTAATTCTAGAACTTTCCAGCAAACTCCAGCTTATGGAAAAGCACCAGTCTGACTTGCGAAAGGTATGTTCACAAGATGAAGCATCTCAGGGGGAGCACTGGGTCAGGAGAGGAGATGTTGACCTCTTCGGGCATTCCCTCCTTCTTTCCCTCCTCTGACAGTCTTCTCAAAGAGTTGTACAAGGGATATGGAGTAGTCTGGGCTTCCCATTAGAACTCCTTTTCCATAAGTGACATGCTGCCATTTGTTTGTCTTTTCCTTAAGCTGGGGATCCAAAGTGTCAATAAACAAGATATTGGAAACCACCAGAGTTATTCCCGAAAGACTCTGATTGCATTGGTCACCTCGGGAGTCCTGCTGGCCATCTTGGGCACCACTGGCTATTTCCTGATGAACCGTCAAAGCTGGAGCCCCACAGGAGAAAGGCTGGTCAGTTCTGGGGTGCAGGAAAAATCTAATGAGAAAGATAATGAACTTTTGGGGAGACTCATGGATGTCATGAAAGGGAGAAGAAGAAATACCATAAAAAATATTTTTGTTGTTTTGATATAGGGATATGCATGCATGAAGATACTGTATCTACAAAAGAGTAGGAACAAGATGCAGCAAATGGGGAGAAGGGTAAACTGGGGCAAGCTCACCTGCTGGTCCTTGTCACAGCTGATGATTTATGCCATCTATTCATTTTGTCCTGGATAATCCAGCTGGATAAAAGAGAATAGGCTATAAAATTGGACATGCTTATTTGTAAACATATTGAATGCCCTGTGGGCGCCACAAGCATGGGTCATATAGAAGGAAAATTTTCTTTTGAAGTTTTTGTATAGAGGGAGGGGCAAAGCTGAAGTTTACTCTGGCCAATGGCTGGTACCTACTGGGAAGGCTCGTCTGTCCCTGAGACTGGTTTCTTATGGGGTTGGTTACTGAGTCATATTGACATGGTGTGGTGCCTCTCCTCTATCCTTTCTCCTCTAGGAGCTGGAACCTTGATGGCTGTTGGGAAGAAAAGAGCCTGCACATGTAGCTGTACACCTGCTCCCCACCCCACTTCTTCTTCCTTTGTGTTCTCCTCACATTACCTCACAACCCTACTTACCAGATAATGCTCCTTTATTTCTATACTGTCCAGGGTGAAGACCCTTATTACACGGAGAATGGTGGAGGCCAGGGCTATAGCTCAGGACCTGGGGACTTTCCTGAAACTCAGGGAAAGGCCAATGTGATCCGAGGGGCTCAGGAGAACGGGACCGGCCAGGCCACTTCCAGAAATGGCCATTCAACAAGACAACATGTGGTGGCTGACACAGAACTGTGACTTGGTTGAGTGGGCAAAACTGGGTGGTATCCAGGAAAGTGTGATCTCTGCCTCTGATCTCATGCTGCCTTCAGCTCATGTCCTACTTTCTCCCACTACACACGCTTTAGACACTGTTCCTGAGACTGTTCACCTTTGCAGAGGCAGATAAACTGCCCTTTACACATTCAGCTCCTATATCCAAACTCTGACCTTTGGTGAGAAGAAGCTAAAGGGTAGAGGAGCTGCCAAGAAGGTTGGTGGCTATGTAGCACTTGCCTTGAACCCTTTTCTCCTCCTCTCTTGCCTCGTCACAGGAACTCTTGGGAAAACTAGTTTTTCTCAGATGCAACTTCCTCTTAGGAAACAGTAAATGTTTCTTCTTTATGTTTTCTTTCCCTACTTTAAGGAAACCAAGGTAGTCACTGACATGTACTCCCTTGTAAGGATACAGCCAGAATACTGCTATTTTAAAATACATTCCTTATTCATCTTTTAGTCACCAATTTCTCTCTTGCTCAACTGTTCCTCTATACACAGAGGCCAGAACAACTTTGTCTGGAGCCTAGTATTGGGCTCCATGTTTCAGAGAAACAGCTCAACCCAGTCTCTTGGGATAACACAGAAATTCTCATTGGTTCAATGTAGACAGGACAGTGGAACTAGGCTTTGAACTGTGCCTCTGTTTTTTGTTTTAATTTGTTGGTGGGAATTGAAACGAGAGCTTCACCTGTGTTAGGCAAGTGCTCTACCATTGAGCCCAGCCCTCCTCCCTCTTTTTATTTAGAGACAAGGTCTCATGTAGGTGGTCAGACTTTCTTTAAACTATGTAGTCCAGGCAGGCCTTAAATTCAAACTCTTGCTTTAGGCTTCCAAGTAGCTTGGATTACAGGCTTAAGCAACCAGGCCCAGCCGAGCTAAAACCCTCCTGACCTGAGCTCTTCAGAGGAATCCCCTTGTTTTAAGGCCTGTGGCCTTCTCTAAACTCTATGACTTCCCCCTCCCTCTGACTCCTGGGGGAGCTGTGGCCTCAGTCCCCTGGCAGACTCTTTTCTGTCTGTGTCTTTTCTAGCCCCAACCCCTTCACTACTTTATATCCCTTTGTGGTTAGAGCTTCAGGATGCCTACAAAGACTACAAGGTTCTTCTCCTAGGGTTGACCCAGGACCCTTTCTCTTATTTTTCCAAAGGGGAGAACAGGGATCCTGATTTCAATTATGGTTAGAAACAGAACTTTCCATAGATGAGAGGATTGAATGGATTTTTTTTGAATAAACAGTAATGAGTGAGAATGATGTAATTAAAGTGATGATGAAATCTGTGCTTTGGCCCTATCATGCTGAGTGTGCTAAGTGACAATGTGATTCCATATCAGGCCTGGGGAGACTGTGTGGCAATATGAGGGAGGTCAAACAAGGAGGAGATTAGCATAGCAGAGGGACACAGGTACTAGCCAAGATGCCCAGAACTTGTGGCTCTGTGAAAAGTTCCCCTCCATGTTAGGAAGCAGAGAGGCTGGAAGCTTTTCATAGTGGAGAGAAGGGCAAGCTGCAATGCAACAGGACTTTTAGGAGAGTGAGGCATATTGAGTATTCAGAAACAGCTTTCTGGGAAGAGAGGCATGTGAGTGGCTGCATGCAAAATATACAAAACAAAGGAAAGGCTTCATGCTATCTGATCATCTTCTAACCTAGCATAACCAGGAAGGACTATGTGAGGTCTATTCTGAATCTGGCTGCCAAATTCCAGATTACAGCAGCCATATGTAAGCACTTGTTCACACCACATTCCAAGTGATCTGCCTCTATGCTACAAGAAGTGGAGGAGGGGTACTGCTGGACTTTCAGAGGCCTCTAAAAGTGTCAACAGTGCATAGGGCGTTAGGAGTTAAACAACTGTTGATTCTTCTAGTCTTACCTTGTCAAAGCCAGATATATCTTCAACTCATTTATTTCTAGCTTTTATCTAACTTTCCTAATGGAGACTTCTCCCTAGGATTAAGGAAGCCAGGGGACAAGGCTAGACCTTACCCAAAATGTGGTGGCTGTTTGAGGAATCAGAAAAAGGTGAGATGGTGATTAAACATAAAAGTCTAGTTAGCCTCCATTTAATAGCATGTCTTACAATGATGATCAGTTAAGGGTCTGGCCCTAGTTAATAGTATCTGGAAAGTATTATGTATTGGGAATGGAGTCCTTGGAAACACTAGAGGGAGAAAAGAAGCAACTGGGCCTTAGGACCATTTTACCCTGCATTTTTGAGGATGTAGGCTTTAGAAAAAAAGATGTGTATGTGCTGGGGATAGATGGAGTAGTGGCTGTGATGGCTAGATAGCTTCCTCTAGAGGATTTGCTTCCTAAAACATCGCTTCCCTTCTTAGCAGGCCTGAAAATCATGATGCAGCAATGATACCACCTGCTGGCCATGTTGGGTTCCCATTTTTCAGCCTCAGTGCTGGTACTTTATGTTTGTTGGGTTTCTCTCTAGTGTTGCCCTACTCTTAACAGTCTAGTCCAATTTATCTCATTCATAGCGCACACACAAGTATAGAAAGGTAATGTTGGAGAACACGCTAAAGATAGATTCAGTTCAACACCCTGTGTACAGTGAATCCACCAAGACTTTAGGAAGGATGTTCTGAATGTGAGGCTTCCTTTCATCTTAGCTTCCTGCTCTTCTGCAGAACCTCTAGGCTTCTTTAAATAGGTGCCCCAATGCCAGTCACATGTTTCTGAGTGAGTTTAAAACTATATTTTTGGTATAATTTCACCACTGTGTGCACCAGGATTCAAAAGCCTAGCAGGTCCTGAGCCTAGGACAAAAGTCCTAGAAGGCTATGAGGCTCGGCATTCATTCTGGTTGCACACATGGATTCTTTTGTCAGATTTTCATATAAACAGATATATGACAATGTCCTTCAAGTCTGGACAAGCATACTATCCTCTCTATTCTAGAAAGATCAAGTCTATGTCTTTTTGTCGTTGCATAAGCCCAGGGATAGGCTAACAATTTTGTGCAATAGGATGCTACTCATTTCCTTTTAAAACTACTCAACAGCCCAAGGGTTTTCCTATCACAATTTAGCCATTCAACAAGTCTTATTGAAGACACTATGTGTGGCTGCTGCTCTAGAGACAGGAAAAAGCAGGCATTCATATAGCTTATTTCTCTAGAAGAGGAGAAAGGAAGCAAAATATTTTAGCTCAGTAAAAATACACATGCATTTTCCAGGTAATATTCAGAACTATGAAAATACATATAAGTTTCCCCTTTAAGGTCCTCTTTAAAGTATGCTCCAAGATCCTTGGTAGAGACTGAAACCTTAGCTAGTACTGAGGCCTGCAGACAACCACTGTGATACTTTAAGAGTTAATTTGATAGCCATGACAGAGACCAAAGAACAGAACCCCATTTGAAGAATTGCCTCTATAAAATTGGCCTGTGGACATGTCTATGTGTCATTTTCTCAACTGTTAATCAATGTAGGCAGTCCTGGGAGGTATAAGAAAGAAATCTGAATACTATCCTGAGAACAAGCCTGTTAAGAAACATTCTCCCACAACCTCTGCTTCAGTTTTTGCCTCCAGGGTCCTGTCCTGAGTCCTTGTCCTGTCTTCCCTTGATATAAGGCAGGTAAACTTTTATCTCCAATTGAGTTTTGTCAGTGTTTTCTCACACCAACAGAGACAACACTAGGACAGAAGTGAACTATTCTTTTCATAATTCTTTATGGAACTTTTGTAGGAGCCTCCATAATTTGGTTAGCCATTTTAGACACCACTGGCAACCAAATTGAGAAATTGTTTTTGCGAAAGTAATATTCAATAAGCAAAAGAAAATCTGCCTTGTCTTCCCTGAGCATGGCTTACCAAAGATGAATATAACACAATGTAATTCAGAGATGGCAACACCAGCAGATGAAACAATCAGAGCAGCCATTCAGCAGTGATGGACTCTAGGAACAAAACTATAGGACAGCAGTTATTCTAAGCTCTAACCCATCTGAATGTCGTTGACCTATGTTAATCAATCATTTTCCTCTGAGCCTCGAGGCTCTCCCACAGCAGGATTTCCTGAGTTACACTTGGTTCACTGATGGAAGTGCTTGGACCTGCCTCAGCTACTTTGTGGTGAACCCATGAGGCTCTGGAGTTGCACAGCCTACAATTGGATTCAGCTCTGATTTTAGCTATGTGACCTTGAGTGTATTACATTTCAAATGCCCTTCACTCTCTGCTTCCCATTTGTGAAAAAATAATATATAAAAGATGTTATGTCACAAATGACTGCTCCGGTCTTCATTGGGGTGGGGCAGAATTAATCTTAGAATTAATCTCATTGGTCAAAGAAAACTCTTTAGTAACATTTGGTTAAAGAGGGCAGACAAGGGACTGGAGAAGTGGCTCAGTGGCTAAGAAAGCTGGTTGTTTTAGAGAATGTAGGTTCTGCTTCTAATACCCACATTGTATGGCTTACAACTTGCCTGTAACTCCTAGGAGTTCTGCTGCTCTCTGGATTCTGCAGGCATCAGCTGGAGACATAGTGTATAGAAATTCACATAGGCACATACAAACACATTAAATCTTTAAGAGGAAGAGCAGCCAAGATTTTTCTATGACTTTAGGTTGAAAACAGCTTAGAGTGGAGACTTTGTTTAAAAACTAAATTTCTTTGCATAATAATATACTGTTTGGAGGAAGATATAGGAGGCAGTAGAGGCTGGCTGAGAATCTTAGAGAGATGGAAATATGATTGCAGCAGGACACTAGGTGCAGAACAGCTGGAAAAGAGTACCTTGGAGCATCAATAGAGGACTTTAGGAGTGTCTGCATTGGTAAGTATCCTGTGTTGGGCCTGTTTTAAGTAAAAACCTTTGTGCAAAGTGGTCCTGTTCTCTGGGGCCTTAAAAGAAAAAGAAAAGAAAATGCCTGCATCTTCCAGAAGCAGTTTAAAGAGCTTGAATTCAGCTGAGCCAGAAATTCATAAGGAAATACGAAGGTATCAGTCATTTCCCCCAAAGTCCTTGAAGATCTTGGAAGAACACACAGTTCTTACTTTTGTATGGTGGGTCAGAATTTTAAAACAAACAAACTGTGAAGGCGGATAAAAATCAGGTTACAAAAGGATTAGATGAGTGTACAAGAAGCAATTGGCTCAGAACACAGACCTTGATTGAGAAGCCCTCAAACTAAAGATCTTTATTATTTTAATTTATTATTCATTTCCTCTTCATCTGGTTCACAAGGCCACAAAGATCTGTCCTTAATTGTACCTGCAGCCTCCCCTCTTGGAACTTTCTTTTAATTGCATGCTTCACTCTTATAAAACAGCAGCCCCCTTCCCACTCAGCAATGAACACTCTCCCTGCTACATCCTCAACTTCAGCTATCCCCTTTACCTTCTCTCCAATCTCTGTTCTGAATCTAATCTTTTCATGACATTAGCCCCTCAATACTGCCATTTACTTCTGTGACATCTGCTTTCCCTGCCATGGTGAGACATCTGCACCAGTGTTCTCCAGGCCTAGCATACTGCTTGATATAGGTAGAAGCATGCACATCCCCATTAAGTAAATGAAAGGTAGCATAAGAGACCCTGGGACAAATATAGTGTACTCTGAAATATGGTAAGACCAGGCTTGTTTTGTTCTGATTAAATTATGTTTTGAGACAGGGTTTATCTGTATAACTCTGGCTGGCTATCCTGGACTCACTTTGTAGACAAGGCTGGCCTCAAACTCACAGAGATATGCTTTCCTCTACCTTTCTGAGAGCTGGAATTATAGGCATGTACCACCACACCTGGCCCAAGCAGATCTCAAGCTCATAATCCTTCTGCCTCAGTCTCCTAAATGGTAGGAATACAAGTATTTGACACCACGCCTGGCTAAAAGACAGGAGGCTAGATTTTAAAACTAGAACGGCTCACTATTTTCAAATGATTTCCAATATTTCTGAGTCTTCAGTTTCCTTAACTGAAAAATGGGGATGATGACATACAGTATTGCTCTTAGATATATGTGATGGTTCTTTTTTTTTCATTTTTTATTAGTTACAGTTTATTGACTTTATATCCTAGCTGTAGACCCTTTCCCATCCCCTCTTAATCCCACCCTCCCTCTTCTTCTCCTATGCCCCTCTCCCAGTCCACTGATAAGGGAGGTCTTCCTCCCCTTCCATCTGACCATAGTCTATCAGGTCTCATCAGGACTCGCTTCTTTGTCTTTCTCTGTGCCCTGGTGGAGATGATTAAAGAGCCAGCCCAAGAGTTCATATCAGAGATGGTCCCTGGTCCTATTATTGGGGAACCCTCTTGCATACTGAGCTCCTTGAGCTCCTTCTGTGCAGGGGCTCTAAGTTATCTCCATGCATGGCCCTTGTTTGGAGTATCAGTCTCAGAAAAGACCCCTGTGTCCAGATTTTTCGGTTCTGTTGCTCTCCTTGTGGAGCTCCTGTTCCCTCCAGGTCTTTCTATCTCCCCTTCTTTCATAAGATTCCCTCAACTCTGCCCAAAGTATGGCTATGCATCTCAGCGTATGTTTTGATGCCCTGTTGAGTGGAGCCTTTCAGAGGCCCTCTATGATAGGCTTCTGTCCGGTTCCCTGTTTTCTCCCTCTTCTGATGTCTTTCTCATTTGCCTTTCTGAATGAAGATTGAGCATCTTACCCAGAGTCCTCCTTCTTGATTAGCTTCCTTAGATTTTAGTATGATTGTCCTATATTATATGTCTAATATCCACTTGCAAATGAATGTAATGCCTCTTCACAATTTTAAAATCCTTGCCATTTATATATTATTATTATGTTATATATTATTAGTTATGTTATATCACTTCACTTGATCCTCACAATAACATTTTCACTTGGCAGCTGATATTTCTCATTTTACATATTAGGAAACTGAAGTGGATCAATGGAACACCATTTGTCATAGGTTACCTAGATAGTTACCAGGCAACAGAAAAGCTGGGTTCCAAGTCTAGGTATTTTCTACTACCACCACCCCACTTGCTCCTCCCTTCCAGCTCCAGAGGAGAAAGCAATGTTGAGACACATATGTTACAGCCATATAGCGAACCAAAGGAGACACAGAACTTCTGGAGGATTTTTGAAATATAAGGTAGTTTGGTTTGGAAAAGTTAATAGGAATAGGAAGAAATGAACTAATGAATAGTTGACCTTGAGCTAACCCTGTATACAAATCTTTGTCACTTTTTGTACCCTAATGGGATAATTGACAGACCATCTTTATATGCCACTGAACACCTTCAGGCTCCAAGATTACTAGAAGCTGGGGTCTATTTACTCCATATTTACAATTCTGCAATCATTGAACAGCTGTCAAACTCTTAAAAAATGTTTTGTTTTGGCTTGCAGATATCTGGCCAGATTAACCTCTGAGCCTCTATTTCTCTATTCTGCAAAATGGAATTGTTAATATCCCAGCACATGGTTGTTATGAGAATTAAGCAAGATGATGAAACATCTGTTGGTGGCTGTTGTTTGTGAAAATACTTGCCCCACCCTGTGTCTGATGGTTTTCATGCACATAGGATGTCTGTTTAACAGCTAGGCAAAGGATAGAAGAGGAGCTTAGGAACTTGAAAAGCACTGATGGAGTAGGGAGCCTGTTGTTTTCTCCTGATTTTCCTTTTCACAAAGATATGAAAACAGCTTTGAGGCTCAGAATTTTTTGGACCTGTTCAACAATGATGTGTTTTATGTAGTAATGGTAGCTATGCTGATGGCTGTTGCCTGAAGCCACAAACATATTTGCTATACAAAAGGTTTTTTGATTTTTTGTTTGTTTGTTTGTTTTAAGGATGTCTGTATATAACCCAGTTTGGCCTCAAACTTGTAGTCCTCAGCCTACCAAGTACTAGATTTAGAGGTGTATATTACCACACTCTCACATAGAAGGAATTTGATGAGAGGCTTGCCGAAGACCTAGAAGACCTTGGTGGGCAGGAAACATGGGCTAAGACAGGAGAGGAAGAGCAAAGTAGTTTTCTTTACTGACCACAGTTGGGTAAGATGAGTACACTTGAACATCAGGCAGAGTCTTCTAACACTACCTGTTGATGAGTCTTCTAATACCATCTTTGCATATATATATATATATATCTCCAGTGAAACTGCCCTTCACAAATCTTCTTGTGATTATAGTAGGTTTTTTTCTTTAAAGATTAAATCAGTTTTTTCCCTTTCTGTTTAACAAAGACAACAGCTCTTTGGGTTTTGATAAATGTTTCTTTCCTTGGAGTGGGTGGATTTGCCCCAGGCACTAAGAGCTGTGCTTTTAAAACACACAGAAGCCCAGCTGTTTATATCTGCTGCTTCTTTTCTTCTCCTATTTTTTGCTCTAAAGCCCGGGGTTTCTCTGCTTTGTCAGGTTGATAACGTGTGGAAGAGAGAGAAAAGTTCTAACTAATAGACTAATTAGTGATACAAGCCTTTAATAACCAATTATAAAAAAGTCATTCCTCAGTTTCAAATGGTTAATTTATTTATTACTGTTGTGCTGTATTAGGGCAAATTTTCAGCTTCTAACTACTGATAACTTTAATTCCTTTTTCTTCTTTTTCCCTTGCTATAGTGTGCTCAGACAATATGAAAGAATCAAATCAGCTGACAGGTAGATCTAGTAGATGTGCTAGGACCCTGATGTAACCATTTTTTAACACCATTAGGAACTATAGGAACTGTGAAAATCCAGCTACCCTTTTGTAGTGAGAATTTTGGAATTTTGGTTTCTTTAAAAATCACAGAAATATTATAAGAATATGTTTTCCTTTTATCTCCAGGTGTGGGATAAAAGGTGCAGCTAACTGATTTGCCTCATGCTTTGGTGGGGGCATGATTTTGCCAGCTGCAGATATTTCCTGTTATTGTGTAATGTTTGGAATTGGGACTTTTCAAAGGGTATATAAGTGCTAGAGCTCAGAGAGGTGGGGTGTGGGTTGTTGGTTGTTTGTTGGTTGCTGTTGGCTGCTCTTGGTTGCAGTTTGTAAAGTAATTGTGCACAAAGAAGAAACAACAACATATATCTAAGAGCAATACTGTATGTCATCATCCCCATTTTTCAGTTAAGGAAACTGAAGACTCAGAAATATTGGAAATCATTTGAAAATAGTGAGCCGTTCTAGTTTTAAAATCTAGCCTCCTGTCTTTTAGCCAGGCGTGGTGTCAAATACTTGTATTCCTACCATTTAGGAGACTGAGGCAGAAGGATTATGAGCTTGAGATCTGCTTGGGCCAGGTGTGGTGGTACATGCCTATAATTCCAGCTCTCAGAAAGGTAGAGGAAAGCATATCTCTGTGAGTTTGAGGCCAGCCTTGTCTACAAAGTGAGTCCAGGACAGCCAGCCAGAGTTATACAGATAAACCCTGTCTCAAAACATAATTTAATCAGAACAAAACAAGCCTGGTCTTACCATATTTCAGAGTACACTATATTTGTCCCAGGGTCTCTTATGCTACCTTTCATTTACTTAATGGGGATGTGCATGCTTCTACCTATATCAAGCAGTATGCTAGGCCTGGAGAACACTGGTGCAGATGTCTCACCATGGCAGGGAAAGCAGATGTCACAGAAGTAAATGGCAGTATTGAGGGGCTAATGTCATGAAAAGATTAGATTCAGAACAGAGATTGGAGAGAAGGTAAAGGGGATAGCTGAAGTTGAGGATGTAGCAGGGAGAGTGTTCATTGCTGAGTGGGAAGGGGGCTGCTGTTTTATAAGAGTGAAGCATGCAATTAAAAGAAAGTTCCAAGAGGGGAGGCTGCAGGTACAATTAAGGACAGATCTTTGTGGCCTTGTGAACCAGATGAAGAGGTTTGACTCTTAGTTAGGGTTTCTATTGCTGCGAAGAGACACCATGATCATGGAAACGCTTATAAAGGAAAACATTTAATTGGGGCTGGCTTACAGTTCAGAGGATTGGTCCATTATCATCATGATCGGAAGCATCATGCAAGCAGGCATGGTGCTGGAGAGGGAACTGAGAGTTCTACATCTCAATCTGTAGGCAGCAGGGAAAAGACTTTGAGCCACTAGGCCTGGTTTTGAGCTTCTGAAACTGCAAAGCCCAACCCCAGTGACACACTTCCTCTAACAAAGTCACCCCTACTTCAACAAGACCACCACACCTCCTAACAGTGCCATTCCCCATGAGGCTATGGGGTCCATTTTCTTTCAAACCACTACAGGATCTCACATGGCTTTAAGTAGAGAAGTGATTGATACTTTTGGAGACCCTTCAGGCTGGATTGTCTTTCATCTGAGTAACTATAAAACTATAATAGAAAACCCATTGACTGGACAGATTACACAAAAGGTACCTATTTCTCATATTTGTAGAGGCTGATGAGCCCAAGATCAAGATGTTTGAAAATTTGTTTCTGACATATGGTATATACTCACTTATATAAACCTATAGGATAGGAAGTTCAAGCTGAAATCTACGCACCCAGAGAGGATATACAAGAAGGAGGACCCAGGTTGGTATGATCAATGCTTGTTTGAATGAACAAATGGGATGGACATTGAGTGGAGGAGAAAACAAGCAACAGAACAGGAGCATGCCAAAGAGGTCCTATGGGGGGGGGGG
>CM053759.1:115306-214153 GCA_028658305.1 Pachyuromys duprasi | reverse complement strand
AGGAGGGAATGGGGGAGGGGGCTACGCCTGGGATTCAAAGTACCTAACCTGTGACTGAGATAAAAATAAATAAATTTAAAAAAAAAAAAAAAGAAAGAAAATTTGTTTCTGGTAAAGGTCAGCCTCCGATTTGACAGTTGTTTACCTTGCCTTCATGTTTGTTTGTTTGTTTGTTTGTTTGTTTGTTTCAAGTGGCAGGGAACAGTAAAAATGAGAAAGTTCCCAGGTGTATCCTTTTATATCTTTTTAGATATTTAAACTAGGCTGGTCAGGAACTCATGATGTTCCTGGTGCAGAGTCTAAAGTACTGAGATTGCATTTGTGTGCAGCCTGCACCCTGCAAATATCCCTTCTTTGAAGACATTAATTCCATTCACAAGAGTCTACCTGCAAATACTGTCACATTGGATCTCTAGATTATCAATGTGCACACCATTGTGCTCAATGGAGGCAGTCTTCTTAAGACTTGGGAAGCAAACTAAATTCACAGAGTTCAAAACTGAGGAGTCTCAATAAGATCCTGAAATTTACAATTCATGAGGTCCCTCCTTAAGATTATAAGCAATGACAATAGCTGAGGAGAAATGACTGTAAGTAGGGCAAGAAGTTCCACAGTTATAGACTTCATGAGTTTTCACTCACGGTGAGGGTAGGCTCTTCAGTGATGCAGCTACCTTTAGTCATCCATATTCCTATAAACCACCTCAATAAATTCACAGGCTCACTAAGCTAAACTTGAATGGAATAGTGTCTTTGGCTGGTTGGTTGGTTTTTACATATCTCCCAGAAAAAGTCACAGAACATGGTGATTGAATTATAGGAAGTGAAAAATCACTGGTGACATTCTAGTGTCTTCTATTACATGTGATGCTTAGTGTTCCTTATTGGACTCATGGACATTAGCAGTAGAATTACTGCTGCTTGGCAGGTGCATTCTGCATGAACTTGTATCCTAGCTTCATCTAGCAACCACTGAATTGAGGCTTCTTTGTCCAGAAGAGTAAGAAATGAAAAGATCTCACCACCTAGAGGCCTTTGTTTTCCAGCCATGGAGGTATACCTGGACGAATATATATTGGTGTTGAAGCAACCAGGGAGAAGAAGGGTATAGTTTCCTCTGGTTATTTCCGTGGGCTTCTTATTCTCCTGCATTCCTTCACTTTGAATATTTATAAATTGTTGTAAAATAAATTAACCATGTAAATTACCTTAGTTGCAGAAGCAAAATACTAATCTTAAAAATGTTTACTATAAACTAAAGAAATAGCAACAGGTGCATTATATCTAAGCCATAAAAAAGAAGAAAGAATGTGATGCTGGAAAATCATAAAGGAGGAAGAAGCCCTTGTGTTGGCCTTTAAGGAAAGGAGGAGTGGTGTGTGTGTGTGTGTGTGTGTGTGTGTGTGTGTGTGTGTGTGTGTTCAGGAGTGGAGATCTGGTGTCTTTCTCTAGTCCTTTCCATCTTATTTTTTCAAGATAGAATCTTTCATTAAATCTTGAGTTCAAGTTTCTGATAGAATGGACAACAACCAGCCTCCTTCTCAATTAGCCTGTCATTGCTCTGCTTCCACTCGCCATAACTGGGATTATAAAAAGTTATTTTTATAGGCAGAAACATAGGCTCAGAGACTGGTGAAGATATCCCAGAAAGACAACAAGGTAGCAGATTCGGGAACTGCCAACTGGCTTACCCGCCAAAGAAAGTCTGCAGAGGTCTAAAGTTGGTGGTCATGGCACTCGGTTTCAAAGTACCCTGAAATACCACGCAAATCTCTGATTCTGTGTGGGTGTGTATTTTTTTTCTGGGGTCCACAGCTCTTCTCCAATTCTCTAAAGGGTCTAAGTCAGAGAACTGTCAAGAAAACTCCTGAGCAAGATAGACTGGAAGCATAATCTGAAAATCTCACCACACAGGCCCTTAGATGCCTGAGCCCGACCCACATATTCTACCCTTCACCTTTTAAGAGGTGTCGCGCGAGAGAAACTCTGGAAGAAAAGGTTAGAGGAACCAGGACTGGCGAAGAACTGGACAGCTCTGAAGTAGCCCTCCGTTGGTCAGGTCCTCTGCTGCAATTGGCACAGATGGGCGGCGGCGACCGCGTTCCCAGCAGGCGCAGCGCCGGACTTGGCCTCAGGGTGGCGCGGCGCGGGAGCGGAGCGTGGGAAGAGCGGGCGGAGCTCTCGAAACCGAGTCCGCAGCCTTGCGCCTCCGCTAGTTGCCGCGCCTCGGGGCCGCGGTTGCTGTACAGCGCCGGAAGCAGGCGGCCGCTCAGGTAGGAGCTGCGGCACGGGATGAGCCAAGGCGGCCGCGCTGGACCCCTGCTTGCTCGGCCCGGCCGCGCCTACCCTCCGCTGCCGCTTCGCAGGCAGGCGGGCGCGGACTGTGGCCTGGACGGCGCAGGCCTGAGGGGCCGCAGAAACCTGAACTGCGCCCCACGACTCGGCTTCCCAGTAGGCGGCGAACACGGTGCTGCTGCGCAGGGGTGCGGCGACTTGGAGAGGCTTCGGGGGAGGGAAGCGGAGACAGGTGGTTGAGGGGGTGAGGGAGGGCGCTGCACGTTCAAGACGTGGCAGCTTGCACCTTTTAGCTCTACAGAGGCTCGGAAGTGTGTGGGGAAAGGCTGGGGTGTAGCTTGGGATACGCAGGTGCAGCCAGAGGATATGCCACCGGGCAGCTTCTGGGTGTGGTAGTGGCAATGAGAGACTTGGACGGAGCTCTGGACTGGCCAACAGCGGCCCCCTTGTCCACACGATTATCCACCAGCCCAACCCCAGACGCCTGCGCCGCAGAGTGGGGAGGGGAGGGAGGAGCAAGCCCTCCGGGGTAGCTACTCTGGCAACCTAGGCTGCTGTAGAGATGGGGCACCTAGAGTCGGTATGTGAACAGTTCTGCTTGGTGCAGTTCGAGTTTCTAGGTGGTGGCTAGGTGGTAGGTCAGCTTTCCTGTGGGGGAAATGGGGTTACGGGGGAAAAGGGTGAATTTACTCAGGACCCCTTCCTGGTTTTGTGGTCAGAGATGGGATTTGGCATTTGCCAAATATGCCCTTTTTTTTCTTCACTTTTAGCATAATTTGTTTTTAGGGACAGCAGATGACAGAGCAGAGGACAGCTGGCCCAGCCAAACCTGTTGCTGCTGCAGTACTTGTTATGTTAGGAGAGAGGGATTTCAGGACCTTCCCAGGCTCCTGGATGCCCTCCTGCCAGGCTGTGCAGACTCCTGCCTTTAGCCAGAGTGGTATTGGTGCTGTGGCCTCCACCTGCCACCCAGCAGGGAAAGAGGAGCCAGGCAAGTCTCTTTGTCCTCTGGGGTGGAAGGAGCAGGTATAGACAGGGCTGAGGCAGCAAGGGCCTGGCTTTCTTTGGCACTGGTGGCAAAAGGATTGTATGCCAGCCCCTTGGGCTGGTTTCTACTCCTGGCCTGTCTCTAGCATTGGATAACTGCATTGGTGGTATTGGTGCCACCATGTTATGTAACACTTATATAATCTCCCATGGTGATAGCTGCGTCTCTGTTCTGAGGTCACACTGATAGGGTGTCCATGTTCATGTAAGAGAAAGGATCTGTGAAGGGTTTTGGATAGACCTGTTCTCTCAGCTCATCCACAGACAGGCTCCTTTTGATGATCTTGGAACAGGAGGGGTTTGACTGAATAGATTACCCAGTGCACCCCAGCAGACTAGTACTAAGAAAGGTGCTGGCTGGGTAGTCTTCTCCATTTTGCCCTTTTATTTCACCTTGCTGGTGGATTGTTTGGTAGAGTGGATGCCATTCTTGAGCTTTGAGTCCAGCTTTTGGTTTTTGAGGCTCCCTGGCATGGCAAGTGAGTGTGGTGGCATGACCCTAAGATGTGGAATGCATGATATGATTGAGAGTAAGGATTAACTCTGACCTTGAGGTTTTAAGCAACAGACTAGAACGATGATGCATTATAAGACATTTGGAGCAGAGCTAGGGCATAAGAGGTGGTCAGGGAAGAGGATCAGACAGCAAAGATAAACATGGTGTTCTTTTACTGTACTCTCCACTGAGCTGTCCCTGGTTACCAGGGCAACAGAAGCAGTAGTGAAAATCATGCTTTTCGTTCAGTGGAAAAATCTGGCTCCTCCTCCTCTTTCAGTTGCCTGCCAACCTTGCCCATTGGGGGGGGGGTGCCCTTGGGATCAAAGACTCCAGCATATCCTCACAATGACCTTCATGATCCATTTTTTATAATCTCCCCCTCTCCTGCATCCCCGAAAGCTCTATACTTGGCGCTTGTGTGGGAGTTGGAATACATGGAGGGGGCAGGGCATGGACGTCATCACAGGGCAGGGCTAGCCAAGCGTGGGCAGAGATGTGATGCAGCAATGACAGGAACAAGGAGAGGGTCAGGAACTGATCAACTCCTTGAGCCAAGAAGTTGTTTTCAGAATGGAAGACAGGTGGAAGGGGGCAAGTGAGATGGTAGAGTGTGCTGCACTGGGCTCAGGGCTATGGGAAGTAGTGACATGCCTCATGATGAAAACCAGGATCCATTCATTCAGCAGTTATTGTGAACACTCTTATATTATGTTGGAATCTAGAGAAGTAGCAGTGAGCTTTGACCTTGAAGAGATTGTATGCTTGGGAGGAAGATGAGTATATGGGGTAAGATTCTGCATCAACATCATTATAAGTGTGGCATGAGGTAAGGGAAGCAGTATAGGCAGACCACAGGCAAGATATCAGACTGTTGGAGTTAGTGCGAAACCTGTGGAAATGGAAGGGAGAGGCAGTTCAGACAGCCATTTTGGTTTGGGAGCAGGAAATGGGTAAGGAAGGTGCTAAAATTTTGAGCCATAATGGGTGGTAGAAATAGGAAAGTTAATATTTAAACTTGTTTAAGGAAGACACATTTGATTTGTTTTTAGGCATCTTTGGGATGGAGTTAGGATATCAGTATTGAAACATTTATGGTCAGATATATAGAGTTTGAAATGGAAGTCAGTTCTGGGGAAAGATTCTAGGAAAAGCTTGCAGGCACATGTGTATGTCTTGTTTTTGTTTATTATCCCAAGACCCCTTTATACTCCTGGGCTAGTTTCTGTCACTCATCTGTACCTTCTACCAGACTATATTTATTTTAAAATGCAGATTCTTATTTACGCTTTCCTCTTTTTAGTAGCCGTGTCTGAGCACATGAAAACTCGAGACATGCAGATGTACTTCCTCACCAAATTGCCTTCTTGGTCTCTGCTGTTCACTTAGAGCAGGAGTCACAACCCCTTTAGAGATAGAACAACCCTTTAACTGGGGATGCCTAAGACCCCTGTAAAACACAGACATTTACATTATGTTTCATAACAGTAGCAGAATAATAGTTATGAAGTTGCAATGAAGTAATTTTATGGTTTGGGCTTACCACAACATGAGGAACTATATTAAAGAATCACAGCATTAAGAAGGTTGAGAACCATTGACTTAGAGGCTCAAGAAGTGTGATAGGTCCTTGCCTCCACCAGCATGCTGTTGACATACTTCTTTTTTATCACTTACAGAAAAGAAGTACAGAGTCAGGGGACCTTTGCCGGCTGTACCATCTTGGATGCACCACTCTCCTTTCCAGGTCTAAGGAATCTAGTTTTTTCATCTCTGAAGCTCTCAGAAATGATGTCTATAGCCATTTCTACTTTTGCTCAAAATTCTGATTCAGGCTAGACTTTTTAGAATAAGCAATCTGTACTTTTTTTTAGTGCTTAATGAAACAAGTAGTAGAAGTGGAGATGGTAGAGGGCCTAAGAATCTCATAGTAGGAGTATAGGTACATGATGTATTTCTCTCTGAAACATAAAATGCTAAAAGAGCCGATCCCAATGAACAAAACCATGGCCTATAGAACAGGTACCTATTTTTGTACTTTTTTGAACCTTAGAACTGCCTGTTGCTTATATATTAGCACAATGACATTGTTAAGAAGGTGCAACAACCATGTGACCTGCAAGCTTGAAATATTTACCATCTCACTCTTTAAGATATTAAAGACAAAAATTTGCTAGCAGGGCTTTGGTGGCACACACCTTGAATCCCAGCACTTGGGAGGCAGTGGCAAGTGGATCTCTGTGATTTCAAGGTCAGCCTGGTCTTCCAGGACAGCCAAGGCTACCCAAAGAAGCCCTGTCTCAAAATAAAAAAAAAAAGGATGGGGGAGGGGTGGGCTTGCAGCAACCTTGCCATGGGCTACCTTGAGAACACATGGGTCCCCACTAAAAATTCTTGCTGGGACTGGTTTAGACCTCAAAGATCTTGAAGATTGTATTTTAGATAAATGCAGTAACCTCATGAGAAAAGGCACATGGATAGAATTATTCTGTTCTGTGAAACTCCTTTCTTTCCAAGCCCCTTTCTCTGGAGCCTGGAAGGTGTTCCACCCTGTCTTGGGTCTGGAGACTATAGAATTCCTGAGCAGAGCTGGGTTGTGGCCATGGTTTGACAAGTTGTTGTGCCTGCTTCTCAGGTTTTTGCAGAGAAGCTTGAATGACCCAAACCCAAGAAGGGAGACAAACGGGTTCTTCAGTACCCTGCAGAATATTTTCTGGTAATTTTGCTTTGCCCTTTGTCCCCAAGTGTACCAGTCTAGATTATATGCAAGCTGTCTATGTGTCTTGTCTGATCATAGTACCCACCCACACTTTCAGAACAAGACCTAGGTTTGGGATTGTGGGACAGGCGTCTGGGACTGGAATCAACCCCTAGGCTGATTCTTGCAGTTCAACTTCCTGGAGCCCTTTTGTTTCTTGATTTCTCCCTTGTTGACCTGGTCCTCAGCCTGGAGTCTTGGTAAAACCCCTGGCTGGGAATAGAACTGATTTAAGATTTGCTGCTGTGACCTAGCAGCAGCACCACAGCTGGCGAAGTTTGGTTTAGCGCTGATGTAGAAATTAAAAGATGTTAGTGGCAAGAGGAAACCATATGCTCTGAACAGTGGGAATAGAAGGGATTATCAGGTTTATTCCCATCACTGTTGGGAGAAAGGAGTGTCAGCAGGAGGAGGGAACAAAGGATCCAGAATAACAAAGACAGAATAACAAAGACAAACACTCCCAGTGCTGCTTTTTGCTGGTAGTGGTGAGACTGGCTCCAGGAATTTCCTCTTCATCCCCCAAAAAGGCCTCATCAAACACCTTTTCTACCTTTCATTTGTAGAGTTAGCATAACCCCATACTATAGAAGTTTAAGTATTGTCGAGACAAATGCACTGACTTGAGTCATTCATTTTACCAGCTGGATATTCATTAAGGATCTATTGGCCAGTGTGTGAAGTTAAGGAAACAAGAAAGTAAAGCACTGGAAGGTTCATGGACAATTGAGCCAATTTCGATACACTTGTGGTAGATTATGTGTTTGAGAGGATGTTTGCATCTGTTACATTTGTTTCTGTCACCTTTGTACTGGATTCAGAATTTGGCACACAATAGACATCGAGATAATTAATTGGCTGACCCATCCTTATTTGGTGTGCCTTGGAAATGTGCAGAAAGTAGCTGAATAGGTAGATGGAAAAGAGGAACTCAGAGTAGCAAGAGTGACATGTTTGGGAGAAGATTTGTTTTCTAGAACACACTGGTAATGATGGCATTTAAGCAAAAGGATAGAGAAAGGATAAGGCTACATGGGCATGAGAAAAATCCAGTATCAGTGGAGCTATGAGAATGCTGGGTTGTGATGATTCCAAGAGGTAGGTCAGAGGCTTAGAACCATCAGTTACTGCAGAGGTCTAGAGTAAGAAGGCAAAGCTAGCATGGCAGGGAAGGGGACTGCACATGAAAGTACAAGCTAGTGTGAGGTATCAGTGGACCAGGATGAAAGTAGATGTAAAGCCCATGAATCCTTGGAGAACAGGCTGGCAGGGATGGAGAAAAGACGGAGCTCTGTTGTATAGGTCTCCACTGAAAAACTGCCAACGCATGTCCCAAAATACCACTCAGTGATTTTCCTGTAGTGGGGCAAATGCATAGGTTTTATGGCTGCTCCCTGTACATAATATATATATATATATATATATATATATATATATATCACTTAGTTCACTGTATACAAAAGTAGAGTTAATGTCATAACTCTGTATGTTTCTGTTGCTCAGTGTTTTCACAGGTAGTCAGAATATGGCCTTTCTCATTTAAATCTCCATTTGTGTATCTCTTTCCCTCTTTCCTGAAGTTACAGCAAATCTTAAACATGGTAGCATTTTTGTACAAACTCTATTATGTATCTCCACATGATAGGCTATTTTAAGAATGTAACCCTGTTAGTGTTTTCACACCTTGAATAAGCAAAGATATCGTAAATATGACCTGTTTTACAGAAGCTGCTTAAATTTCCCTGATAGTTCCATTAAAAAACAAATAAAATCCTGTTGTTTTAAGTCATACTATAAACAGGATTCATGTTTCATTTAATTAATAACTTGTAAATCTCATTAATAAAGAATCTGCTTTGTAGTTTTGCTTTTTATCTTTACTAAGTTCCCTACCTTTATCCCCAACCAACTACCGGAGCAGCTTTCCTGAGCTTTGTTCAAACACTGTTACTCTTACTGTGTTTATGGTTTCTTGGTTATTTATTATTTCCTTCAGTAACCCTTTCTCCCTCCCTCTTTATCCCCTTCCCTCTCTCTCTCTTTTTCTTTCCTTCTTTTATTTTGAGAGAGGTTCTTGCTTGGTGGCTCTGGCTCATTTAGAACCCACTACATAGGCTAGATTGGCTCCTAAGTGCTGAAATCATAGGCATGTGACACGAGGCCCAGCAGTAACTATTCTTGAAGGCCTTCTCTGTGCCAGGCATTGTACTTAACCTTGGGCAGATGCCTGGGAGATAGTCAGGGCTTGACTGTCATGAATACTACATTCTAAACAGTGAGAACCAATATCGACTTTTCTTGTGTACTAGATGATTATGACTGTCACTTCTGTGTTGCAGATTGGTTGATGAGGGGTGTCCAGAAGAAGCCAGGCCCTTCTGTGCCTTGCCCCTTTTTCATGGCCCTGTATATTGCCTTTTGTAGTGGCACTGCTTTGTTGTTGTGTTTAACACTTTGGCCTGAGTATATGTAGCTCTGAGAATTAAAGTGGTGAGCTTACTTAACTAATGGATGGCAGAGAGGCTTAATGAAAACATTTAAAAGCCCTTCCCAGTTGGTAAAAGTCTTGGCAAGTGCCCATTGTGCTGGTATATTAGAGCAAGTTGGATATTTCCATGACTTTACTGGCTGTGGGTTGGCTTGGGCTCTTGCCTGTTATACCAGCTGGTGAGGTGACAGGTCCATGTTGTCAGTGTGCTGCTTTTTTGCTGAAGCTGACCATTGTTAGGCATCTATGCTCTGCAGGAACAGAAGCTGCTGATACAATTTAGGCTTATTGTGCTTTTAAATAATTTCTCTAATTTTTAAAAATGATCTGTGATTCTTAATTATTATTAGTTTTTTTGCAATCTCAGTTCAATTTCAGCTATATTGTAGGATTAGAGTATACGTACAGTTTTCAAAGTATTTTTTAGTAAAACTATATTCCCAGATGTAAAGACCAATCCAGTTTTAACTTTCATATGTTCTCTGTCATATACTTTGGACAGTAATTAATTGAGCATGATGCATGTCTCTAGTCACCTAGGGTACCTAGTTTAGAACTTGATTATTTAAATTAATATTTTGATACGTGGTCATAACAGTTAAGTGTTTTAGTATCTTCCTGATACTCAAAAGATATATATATATATATATATATATATATATAGCATTTCTGTATTAATAATACATAGTAAAACACAACTTTGAAAGGGGCTGGAGGGATGGCTCAGCAGTTAAGAGCACTGACTTTCTTTCTTCCTCTGTTTGCTATTCACAGTCCTTTCCTAGACAGCCCCTGTCTGCTGGGTATGCTTCCCTTTCATATATTCAGGATATTGCCCAGCTCCCCTATCCGTTCATACTAGTTTTTCTTCTCTTGAAATGTTTTCTTGAAACATTTCCACTGGCTACTATTTTGTCATTGAAAAAGCCCCAGATTCTGCATTTTAGACTTCTTTACTCTCATGTTTTAATGTCCACCTTGGGTCCTACCACTCTCAATTAATGTGCTCCTGACACTTTCCCCAGAGCACTCAGGTTTTGACCTCATTGGGTGGCTCTCCAGCAGTGTTTGACGTAGCTGGTCCTGTCATTTTCCTGTAGGCTATTTTTGTCTTGTTTTTAGGGCATCTGCTTCTGGTCTCATTGCCTTCACTGGCCACTCACTTTCAGTTTTCCATCCCTGGGATACTTCTTTTCATCTTTTCCATCATCACTATAAGTCTTTTCCATATCAAGTCTTTAAATGCCTTACTTATAAATAATATCTCCAGAGATATTCACTTCAGAGTAGTCACAGAAGAGAAATAACAACAACCATGCATTGATTGTTTCTGAACCATTGCTTGATGAGTTATTTTATTGCTTTCTCTATTATTTTATTTATATTATAAATTTTCTGTCATGAGAAGTTAAAGTCTGTGTGATGGTGCTTCCCAATTTTTCTTTAATCCAGGCTTTCTCCTGAGTTGTAGACCCATATATGGGTCTGCCAATTTAACATCTCAGTATTGATATTATTATATATTTACCATTGAACATATCCCAAACTAAACTGACATTTCTGCTCATTTTTCCCATCACCAATGTGAGTGCTATTCTTTTAGGTGTTTATTAGAATACTAGATGTTGTATTTCACTTTTCTTATTCTTGTGGTCCGTTAACTCACCCATGTGCAAATCCTGATTCCATCAGTAAAGTGTCTCCCAAATCTGACCTGCCAGAACTGCTTTCCCTGTCAGTACCTTGGCCAGGTTGCTTCTTTGTCCCTCATAGGCTAGAGTCCTCACAGCAGTCAGAATCTTCCTATGAAACAGAAGTCTTGCTATGCCCTTATGTATTCAAACACCAGTGGTAGCTATTCATCTCATTCAATAAATAAATACCATGGTCCTCAGTGAGGTCCCCAGGATGCTGTAGTTTATATCATTACTGAATAACAGAAACACACTGTGAAAAATATTGGAGACACACAGGTAATTTAAAAATCCCTGACAGAAGAAATAAAGCTGTTGAAAACTAATTGTGGCCATATATTTTATTTAAGCTAGTATGTCAGAAGTGTTTTGTTTCTAAAGTGGGTTATATTGTTCTTGTTTAATTTACTTATTTGTGCTGAGTCATAGCACATTTCCAGTGATAGCTTGTGGCTGCCATGTGGTACATCAGGACCGTAGGACCCCTCTCCTATGCTACTGCATCTCTGACTTCTCATGCCTTTTTCACTGTACTTTGTGACATCATCATTGTTAGGGCCTTTTCATCTGTAGTTCCCTCTGTTTGGAATCTTCCTCCCACACAGCCTATGTTTTGTTTTGTTTTGCTTTGCTTTGCTTTTTCCCTTATTTCCTATGGATCTTACCTCTTCAGGGCCTCCTCATCCCTCACCATTCTCTAGAATTCTCTGAACCCCTTAACACAGTGCTTTTTCTTCTATCACCATTTAATATAATAAATATTTTTGTGGTGGTTTGAATAAGAATGCCCTCCACTGACTCATATATTTGAGTGCTTAGTCATCAGGGAGCAGCAGTACTTGGGATTAGGAAGTTTGGCCATGGTTGGAGTAGGTGTGGCCTTGTTGGACAAAGTATACCACTTGGGGTGGACTTTGGGGTTTCAAAAGCCCAAGCCAGGCTCAGTGTCTCCTTCTGCTGCCTGTGGATCCAGATGTAGAAATCTTAGCTACTTCTCTAGCACCATGTCTACCTATATGCTGCCAAGCTTCCTGCCATGATGACAATGGATGAACCTCTGAAACTGTAAGCAGGCCCCAATTAGATGATTTTTTTTTAATAAGAGTTACTGGTGTCTCTTCACATAGTAGAACACTGACTAAGGCAATTTCCATCAGTATCGTTTCTCTTTCTTTTCACTAGAACAGGAGTTACATAAACAGTGATCTTTGTTTTGTTCCCTGCTTTGTTTTGGAGCAGAGAGAGTACCTGCCATGTAGGAGATAGACATTTGTTGAGTAATTAAATGGAATGAGTAATTCAGAATGCTTATTAGTAGGAATAACACAAACGAGTATACTTTGTTTTGAATATTTTGGTGTCATCTAATAGTTTGAAGTTCTTGTTTAAGTGAGGGTATTTTTTATAAAGAATGCACAAAGATGTACATATCTTCATGCAAAATAAAGTCCTAGGTTCTGCATAAATCTGTCAGATCTGAATCTCAGCAAACATATTAGTTTTAATATTTCTAGATATCAGTTGTCACAAACTCATTGGAAGATTGTATATTTTTACACTTAATAACTGAATTCAAGATCATTCATTTGGGGAAAATTTGAAACTAGATATTTCTAGTTAAGTGTATGCAGATAGATTTTTAGAGATGAGCGCCTTAATTGAAATTGGCAATGTCATGACGTAAAGTGACAATTATTTCTAAGAGCTTGTTTTCTAAATGTTCTTATAAGGAATAATGGCTTTCTTACCCATTTTTTTTAAACTCACTTTCACTGGAAAGGGACAGATTTAGTATTTGCTTCCTTAAAGATATACCTTAAGTAACATTCTACTGACAGGCGTTCATACAGAAGAGGTCAAAAGATTTTCAAACTCTTCTAGTTAAAACAAAGTATAATTCTTTTGTAAGTTGAAATACTTCTCAATATTCTATGAGTCAGTCAGGAATGGTGTAGTAGCTTGGCTTTCAGGACTCACTCTCTCATTAGCTTGTTTAGTCATTCATTATGTTGAAGAGTGTGTCTTTAAGTAAGTTTGCACATCTAGAATACCATTGCTACTCCTTCTGCTGCTGGGATTCTACTTAAACACAGGGGCCTTTTGTACATTATGTGACAGTTGTTACACAAATTTAAACATAATGTCTGTGTCCATAAATATATTAAATAATAGTTTGCTTTGATTTATTTTCAGCAAAATGTTTAAAAGACATTCTAATATTTTAGTCTTCATCCTAAGGTACCTCCTAACACAGGTTTTCCCAGAGGTTCTTGCCCACATTACATCTGCTAATCTTATCTCTGCATTTTTGTCTTTTTTTGTTCCTCAGATTTAAAGGCCTGGGTTTCACCAGTACTTATGCTTGATGGCCTGGAGGACAAGTCCATCCTGTGACCCAGAACTTTAAACCTGTGTTTCTTCGACAACAATATCTGCTAGGCCAGATTTATTTGGTAACTGCTGGAGTTATTGTATGGAATGATTTTGTGATGTTAGGGAAAACAGCACTGTGACATTTATTGACTATATGTTCTTCTGGTCTCATAGTGCGACTATTCTATTCATGGATGTGAAGTGGTTTAGGGAGCTGACACTGCTCTGTTTAAGTCTGGTAACAGAACATACTGAAAGAGGTAGCCATGGTAGCAAGAGTAGCCAGCTCACCTCTTTAAAGCACATATACATGAATGTATAGATGTATGCATACACATAAATAGACAAAACTGCATATATTTTGGGGGATGCTAGTATTCCAGTACATGTATATAATATGTGATGGCCAAATCAGGATCACTGACCTGTCTGTATTCTCAGATATATAATTACTTTATGTTGCAAAACCAGTCAGGTAATCAGTCAGCTGTATGCTAGCTTTTCTGAATTATATAGTAAATTGTTGTCAGCTGTCAACAGGAGAGTAGATTTTTGTCTGACTTACTGAACTATCATGAATTGTCCACTTTCCATGCTTTTGACCCTTTTCTAACCTTTGATAATCACTGTTCTATTTTCTGCTGCTGTTAGGTCAACTTGCAGTTTCTGCATGTCAAAGAGAATGTGTTCATCTCTCTGTGCCTATCTTATGTCACTTAATGTAATATCTTTTAGGTCATAGGCTTCAAATAACAGTATTTCATTGTTTTATAGTAAAATTATATATATATGTGTGTGTGTATATATATATATATTACAGTACAGTATAGTACACATTTACTTTTTCTATTTCCCCCATTGATAGACACTGAAGTTGACACTCTTTCTTGACTATTATGACTAGTACTACAATAAATACGGCATGAAAATGTCTCTTTAACATACTAACTTCAATTTCTTTAAATATATTCTTTGTACTGGGATTGCTAGATTATGTGGTATTTTATTTCCAGGGTATTGTTTTGTTTGTTTTGTTTTTTGAGATGAAGCATCCCTATGTAGCCCAGACTAGCCTAGAACTCACGATCCTCCTGCCTTAGCCTCCTGAGTGCTGGCATTGCAGGCCTGCACATTTCCATGTCTGGTTTTGTTTGTTTGTGACATTTTTAAGGAACCTAAATTAGCTGTGCTAATATACAGTTCCACCAGAAATATCCCAGAGTTACTTTTTTACTACATTCTTCCCAGCATTTACTACTATTATTATTCTTATTATTATTATTATTAACTTTTGATAATACCCATTCTTAGTAGGTTTTGGATTAAAGGATTAATTTTCATCCATTTAATTGTGGTTTTGATTTATAATTCCCTGATGATCAGTGACATTGAGCATTTTCTCAAATACTTGTTGGCTGTTTGTCTTTTTAAAAGGAATATTTGCTTAGATCATTTGCCTACTTTAAAATCAGATTATTTGTTTTCTGCTGTTGAACTGTTTGAGTTTCTCATATGTTCTGGATGTCAATCCTGGCAGGTAAATAGTTTGCCAACATTTTCTCAAGTCCTGATGTTGTCTTTTCATGCTTGTTTTCTTTTCTGTGCATCACCTTTAGCTACCTCTCTTAAAGAGAGAAGTGATACCTCTTTGTTGCATTATTCATCATATGCTCCAAATACATGTGTATACATCCTGGAAGGGCCCTTCTCCACTTTATTCAAGAGGCTACAGATATGTACATTTGGAGTTGTTTGCCCAATGGTTATGAGCAGGAACATACTTTTAAAAGGTGAGAAGCTGGAAAGAGACTTACTGGCTTTGTCCTCGCTACAGTCCCTCTATACTGCAATAGGGACCCTGCCCACTCATGTAGACCCTTCATTGTTGAACAAAGTTTGTTCTCTTGGCACTAATTTTTCCTGCTTGATTATGGTCTACTCATTAGTTGCTCTTCACCAAAGCATATCTGTAATTTTGTCTGTGTCCATTTCTCATTTTGGATGGAGTGGGATAGAAATAGAAGAAGAGGACTGAGTAAGAAAGAAGACACCCAATTTCAGTTACAGAGTTAAAGCATAAAAGGAACACAGAAGAAGGTAAGAATATAGCATGGTCTTTCAGAGGGCCTCTGTGATAGGCTCCTGACCTGTTCCCAGTTTTCTCCCTCTTCTGATCTCCATCTCGGTTTCCTTTCTGAATAAAGATTGAGCATCTTACCAGGGTCCTCCTTCTTGATTAGTTTTCTTAGATTTATAGATTTTTAGTATGATTATACTATAGTATATGTCTAACATCCACTTATAAGTGAGTATATATCATGTGTGTCTTTCTGCCCCTGGGATACTTTACTTAGGATGATCGTTTCTAGATCCCACCTGCAAATTTCGTGATTTTGTTATTTTTAATTGCTGAGTAGTATTCCATTGTGTAAATGTACCACAATTTCTGTGGTATACATTCCTCAACTGAGGGACATCTGGGTTGTTTCCAGCTTCTGACTATTACAAATAAAGCTGTTACAAACATGGTTGAGCAAATGCCCTTGTATACTTGAGCATATTTTAGATATATGCCTGGGAGTGGTATAGCTGAATCTTGAGGTAGTACTATTCCTAATTGTCTGAGAAAGCACCAGATTGATTTCCAAAGTGATTGTACAAGTTTACCTTCCCACCAGCAATGGAGTAGGGTTCGTTTTTCTCCACATCCTCTCCAGCATATGTTGTCACTGAGTTTTTGATCTTAGCCATTCTGATGGGTGTAAGGTGAAATCTCAGGGTCATTTTGATTTGCATTTCCCTGGTGACTAAGGATGTTTAGTATTTCTTTAAGTGTTTCCCTGCCATTAGATATTTTATTGAGAATTCTCTGTTTAGCTCTTTCCCCCATTTTTTAATTGGATTACTTGATTTGTTGCTGTTCAACTTCTTAAGTTCTTTATATATTCTGGATATTAGCCCTCTGTCAGATAGAGGGTTAGTGAAGATCTTTTCCCAATCTATAGGCTGTTGTTTTGTCCTGATGACAGTGTCCTTTGCTTTACAGAAGCTTTTAAGTTTCATGAGGTCCCATTTATTGATTGTTACTCTTAGAGCCTGTGCTGTTGGTGTTCCATTCAGGAAGTTGTCTCCTGTGCCAATGAGTTCAAGACTCTTCCCCACTTTTTCTTCTAACAAGTTTACTGTATCCATTTTTATATTTAGGTCTTTGATCTACTTGGATTTTAGTTTTGTGCAGGGTGATAAGTGTGGGTCTATTTGCATTTTCCTACAAGTAGACATCCAGTTAGACCAACACCATTTGTAGAGGGCCTCCGAAAGACTACTCAGCAGGGTATCAAAACATATGCTGAGATTTATAGCCAAAATTTTTGCAGAGTACATGGAATCTTATGAAAGAAGGGAGAGATAGAATGATCTGGAGAGAACAGGAGCTCCACAAGGAGAGCAACAGAACCGGAAAATCTGGGCACAGGGGTCTTTTCTGAGACTGATACTCCAAACAAGGACCATGCATGGAGATAACTTAGAACCCCTGCACAGAAGTAGCCCATGGCAGCTCAGTATCCAAGAGGGTTCCCCAATAATAGGACCAGGGACCCAGAGATCTACCTTCCTTTGCCTCCCAAGTACTGGGACCAAAGGTGTGTGCCACCACACCCTACTAGAATATTGCTTTCTAAGATATATATTTTTTTTTTACTCTGGTACCCAGCTGGCAGTAACTACAGAATAAAGACCAATGTGTTGTATGTCTGGGAAGAGAGAGTATAGAAAGAAGTGATTGGGGTTTCAAATTACTGTAGTCTGGGCTTTGGAAAATTTCTTTACTATTAGATCCATTAGGGTAAGCTGTCTAGAGGAATAGGTGGCAACATTTTATAGGCTGCTTGGAAGAAAGACCGAGCTAAGGATAATTTTTAAATCAACTGTTTTATCCTGTTAAAAAAACAAACTGTAAAAATGGATCTATTTAACCACCATTAGCCAGCAGACTTCTGGCTCTAGGGTTTTGTAATGTGTATGATTTACAGCTAGGCTGTTGGAAGAGTTGAATACAGGAACAGCACAGGTGGCCTTTCTCTTTGGGTGCCACTGGTCTATTCAGTTCCAGGGCTACAGTATAGGATAAGAAATGGTGCAGCTGCTGCAGCTGGTGAAGCATGTTGGCCAAGAATCAGCCCATTGTCCTTAGTAGCTGGACCAGCATCAGAGGACTCATTGGAGCAAGAGGAGAAGATAATGGGCCCCTGGGGGAAGGCTTGAGGACTGGAGTGGAACTAGCCGAGAATATTGCAGAGAAAGAACTTGATAATTGGGTGGTGTCAAAACAGTGCGATGGGGGACAGAATTTTAAAAAAATAAATTGTGTATGGGAAAGTCTTAATTTTATATAGTTAAAATCTGTTAGGAAAAACATAGAAAGTATGTATATGTGTAACAAAAAATATTGAACTGCATAATATGTGATAAAGGTAGTATTTTATGAAGTGTTGCTTCATTTTTGTGAGTATATATAGAGATGCACAGAACACATAAATGGGAGTTCAGGAGTTCCATGTAACCTGGGCCTTACTATGAGTCAAGGTCCAGAATATATAGGAGTATCATCCTGAAAGGGTTCCTGGTTCTTAGCATAGACATCAGGTTACAGTTACTTCCCTAGAAGCCACCTCTATGGAAGTAACTGTAGTGAGGGCTTTAAGAACAATAGACTAAGCTTGGGGAATTTTGAGGGAGAGAGAAAGGATAGAGGGAGCTTGAGGGATCAAAAACATCAAGAAAACCTATAGAGTAAACTAACCTGGGCCCATGAACCACCAACCAAAGAGCATGCATAGGCTGAATCTAGATCTTCTACACATATGTAGCAGGTGTACAACTTGGTTAACATATAGGTCCCCTAACAGTGGGAATAGGGGCTGTCTGTTGCCTGCCTCTGGATCCCTTCCTCTAGCTAGGCTGCCTTGTCAGGCCTTAATGGAAGAGAATGTGCTTAGTCCTGCTGTGACTTGAGGTGCCAAGGTGGATTGGTACACCTTGGGGACCCTTCTTCTCTGAGAGGAAGGATAGGGACAATGGGGGAAGGGAACATGAGGGCGGGACTGGGAGGAGGAGGAGGGGGCCAAGGGGTCTGGAATCAGGCTGTAAAGTGATTTAATTAATTAATTAGATTTTTTTAGAAAGAAAAATAAGATAGATCTGAGGTTGTTTACCCAGATGCGATGCTGCCTGTTGCAGAGGAGCTGGAGAGAGGGGCCAAACAGAGGCAGGGGTTAGAAACAAAAGTCTCAGTCTCTCCCTCACGTAAGAGTTTACCCTAGAATATAGAAGTTTAGCTATAGCCTTTGTCTCTTGCTTTCTGCTTTAATAGCTATTTCCTTGCTTTCTAAGATTTATTCTGTTTTGGTTTTGTTTGTTTCAGTAGAAATCTTCCCCATATTCTAAGGTGGGCTAGAAAAAAGCTCTCCTAACTTAGTTTGCTAGTGTTGTGCTTCTGGGGTCCACTGAGGAAGGTCGTGGAATTCACATACTTAGGTTCCTGGTGGATGGTGGTGAGTTGACTCATCCTAGTGATGTCACTGAGGTCTCAGATACTGGGGCTCAAAATTGCTCAGGCTCCTTGTGTTCATTTGTGTGTCATTTCTCCCCCAATCCCACTCTGACCCAGGGAAGCATTTCTCAGATCATGGTGCTTCTCTATGCCAGTTGGCCTGCAGAGTACTGACCCACATGCTGTACCTCACACAGAGGTTTAAATTGGGACCTTTAATCTGTAAGAGGCTTACAGCTTGTGGGTAGCCAGCTGCTCTAGACTTGATGTGAGCAGAACTGAGCTCTTCCTGGCTGTTGTGGGGTTCAGTAAATCATGAGGGTTGATGGCTTGGTGGCAGGAGCCACAGGTCCTAGGAGCGGGTGAGTAGGGCCTTGTATGATGGAATAGGGCAATGATGTGTCCTTGTTGTGATGGAATGAGCATACAGTGCTATGTGTTTTGGTTGCTGGCCCTGGTCTTCCTGAGCATTAAACCTGAGTACTCACTGATGTGCAGTTAGCTCTGTAAAACATGTGTTTTCATCTCACAAATGCTAATCTGGTATGCCCAGCACAATGTCATTCTGTGGAGGGAAACTCAGAAGTGGGCCCTTCTTCATGTTATTATTTACTTGAGGTGCAAAACTAATACCTGCTGAAACATTCACCCACATACCATACAAATATTCTATTTGGCTGGTAGCTGTTTATTCAGGGTAGCATTATAAGACTCCAAAATCATAAACATGGGGCATTGATAGAAACACTGAGAAAGGAGACAGCCCTGGGTTCTGAATGGTAGGACATAGGAATTGGGGCAAGGCACAGAAGATAGGAGTGTAAATTGGGACAGAGAAGGTGGTAGGCAGGCTGAGTTCAGACTGTAGAAGCCTAATCTCTTGTTCATGTTCTTGTCAGTCTCACATACTTTCTCATTGCATCACTTAGACCTAGCTCTTGGGTTCCTCCTTCCCCCTGCATATTGTTATAATGATTCCTAATTTTTATTGAGTACTTCTACATATCAGTGTCTGTATGCATTACATGGAGTATCCTATTACATATTCATGGCAATCTTGCCACAGGTGCTTAGTATTTAGTAGGCACTTTATAGCCAGTAAAAGGAGGAGTGCAAAGATTAAATAACTTGTGTCTGGAATCCATGTTTGGGCATACTGAAGACTGAATTCCCAGAAAGTGGAAGTCTAATTTCCAGACCTGTGGTTGACAAACCTGTGGACACATTAGAGTTACCTGAGGTCTCCAAAAATGTACAAAGCCCAGACTAGGTACCCAGTGGTCTTGTGGTTGGGGAAAGGTTGCAGAGGCATCAGGAGTTTCTTCCTGGTTGATTTCACTGTGGAGTCTGATTTAGGAACTGCAACTTAATCTCTCTATTTTAAGGCCTTTAATATGTGACTGAGTGTTCTGTCTCCCAGTTATCCATAGTACTATATAGTGGGGCCCTCCTCCATTCTTATATGCAGAGTGATTCTTTATTCATTCATTTGGTGACAGGGCACCTACCCTAACAGGCCCACAGTATCTGGGACTCTTAAAGAGTGATAGTGGGGAGGAATGGACCTGGTAGGGTGATTTTCCTGGAGCCAGCAGCCCTGGTTTCTCTGAGTGAAACCTTGAGTGCAGAACCTACTCACAAAGCTCAGGAAATCTCTGAGTAGGTTTCTCACATCTTCTGCTTTCCTGGATTCCTGCCTTCAGTGGGGAAGAGAGAGGGTCACATGAGGGCATATCTCAACAAGTTCTGTTCCTCTCTGTCCCCAGCTGAACCTGAAATGGACACGAAGTGCAGAGTTGCTGGGGTGGCTGGGAGCAGCCCTAAATTTAGCAAAACTGTAGCTGTTGGGGGCCGGCCTGGAGGAGGCCAAACCCAGCTGAGTAGACTAGATTTATAGTCAGCAATGCGGTGAGCATTGTCTCTGCTTAGTGTCATAGCTATGCTGGGCAAGTTTGAGGTTATATAGCATATTTTGATGTCCAAAGCCAGAACCTTGTTGTCCTGTTCTTCAAGATTCCCTGGCTCTGCCCTTGGAGACTAGGCTTCACCCATACTAAGGAAACTGTGTCCTTTGGGTTTAGTCTTTCATTTGCCCACTCATTTGTCCCTCACTCATGGTCTTCAATTCTTACTGCATAGCCTCACCTTGGGTTGTAGCTTTTGTTTTTGTTTGTTTGTTTTCGTGCCCTTGCCAACCTTTACCCCAAGGCCCTGGAGAGAAGATGTAGCTTTAGGAGATGTTTTTTTTTCCCAAGGCATCTAGCTTCTAGACTACCTTTAGTCATGATGATCGGGAGAGGAGTTGGGAGAAGAGGCGAGCTAGTTGAACAGGGTTTTAATGCCCAAGATGTTCTGTTTTGACTCCTAGAAAGTGAGCCAGCTGATAGTGGTTGTCACTTATCACCCAGAGTCAGTTGTTGTGTTTTGGTGTCCAAGTCTTGGACAGTTAAGAACTTCTTCGTGGCCAGCTGTGGATGTAGACTGTTTTGGAAGAAGTGGCTTTGGAGATTAGAGAGTGGCAGTCTGTGGGTAACAGAATATCTTCCCCTTGGGACTTTGTCCTCCCACGTCTCAGATCTAATGGTGATTGCTAGACCAAAGGAGCCTCTATTTCCTTAGTGTCCCAGATGATGATCTGTCTGAATTTTCTCAGATCTTTCAAAGTGGATAATTGCACTGTTGGTCAGGACTGGGATCATGTCTCTGTGATATGATTTGCTAGTATAAATCACTATATCTCAACCAGGAGTTGTTGGACCACTTTGTTTTCTTACCCCACTCCCATGTGTACAGGAATCTTGATGGAGAAATATTTTAGTGTCTTGCCAACTTACCTGGAAGTTATTTCCAGGCACTTTTCACAGTTCCTGCCCCTTTAGCACACTTACAATGTGGGATGGTCACATGGACTACAGGGCCATATTTCTGGCACCTCAAGCATGCTAATGATGCTGGCATGTTTAGATGCTGATACCTTTAATGGTAACAGGGAAAATGTGGGAATGACTCTGATCTAGCCTGGAGCTGTTTTTCTTTTTTCTTTTTTTTTCCTGTAGTTGAAGTATTTGTTCTGCCTTGCAGAACTTCTGCTTGCTAAAGTTCTCTTAAATACAAGAAACACATGCTTATACTCTGGAGAACATGATACTGCTTCCTAGATAAAAGACCCAAACTTTTGCTAGATGTGTCTGTGGTCCTTTTCAACGTTCAGCAGCCATTATGTATTTTAGTTACATATCTGCATTTGGCAAGGTGCTTCATACTGGAAAAGGTGGATGATTTTCCCAGAGGACCTCTGCTGCTTCTGAGTGATAAAGGAAGGGGACCTTGTACATATTCTGTAGTGTGGTAATTTTTTAAAGTACAGGATAGGTGTCAAGCCTCTTTCTATGTAATCTCATTTTCTATGTTCTGTAATTGTAATGTCAGAGAGAAGATGTGAGTGAGCCCTTATAACTAGGAAAGAAAGAGAGGAGGTCAGCATGGCAGAAGCTAAGAGACCTGGAGAATGTGCACATGATCTTATTGAGCTCTTCAGATATCATGCCAACAATTTGCTTCTTGACATTCCCTGTGTCTTTTACAGGTCACCATGTACAGTTTCCATAAGCACATGCTTATGGAAAAGCTCACAGTAAGGAACTTTTTACTCCAGAGAATGGATAGCATTCACAAAGAATGTTTGTGCCTATCTTTTTAATATTCTCTTTGTTAGTGGAAATCACCAGGGATCTTTGCATGGCAAAAATTCTTAATGTTCTTCAAGTTCAGATTCATTGCTTGCCATCTATTATAGGGAAATGAGATGCGATTTATGGGGTCTGTAGTTAGGTTTTGCTAAGTCAACTGTCAAGTAGGCTGGCAGAACCAAAAGTTTCAGGAGTCTCAATAGCGAAGGCAAGGATTTGAATGGATCAAGCAGATGAGTATGTATATTTAGAAATTCAACCGAGAGGAAGAACCCTGGGTATGCCTGGCTGTTCATCCTTGCGCAGATCAAAGCACAACCAGACAGTATCCTCTTGTCCTAGGTCAGCTGAGGTCATTTCCTTATGTACCCAAGGCTGCATACACCCAGCCACTGTTTCCTGTTTTGGTTCAGGAAGTGCATGTCCCTCCTCTTCTGACCTCAGGGTGGCTTTTGCTCATCTTCTAGAGTTTTGTTTCCCTTACACAGATCCAGAACGATTCCTGGACTCCTTCCGTATCTTCTCCTCTGACCTAGATCTTTGGCAGCCACTGGGAATTACAGCTCTGGAACACTGATTTCAAGTTGTGCATCTACTGAATTCCTTGGTCTTTTTTAAAAAAATAAATCTTTGCCTCTAGCTTCCACCATTTTGGTCTCATTAATAAGTTTTATTTCTTAGAAATAGTGACTCCATTTCACTGTCTTCATAAAACACATATCTTTAGACTCAATCTCAAGTACTGTAAAATTTGACAAACTAAAGAGTTTTGAAAGCATTTCCCCCCTATGGGGGTACTGTAATGTCACATATCTGCCATATCCTAAAATGTGGTAGGAATGTTTTTAGAGGTCTATATGTAGCTTTTGGAATTTGTTGTTGTGGTTTTGGTTTTGGTTTTTTGAGACAGGATTTCTCTGTGTAGTCTTGGCTGTCCTGGATTCACTTTGTAGACCAGGCTGGCCTCAAACTCACAGAGATCCGCCTGCTTATACCTCCCTGAGTGCTGACATTACAAGTGTGAGCCACCATACTCAGCTAGCTTTTGAATTTTTTTGTAGCAGGGACAGAAGGCACTGAAATTTGTTGGTGGTGGAAAATGAACCTATTTGTATAAAAGTACATTTTCTTCGAGTTAAAAAAACATTTAAAATATTTGTCATTAGTTTATTTTTCATAGTGTTTTTACTGACCTATAATATACATGTAAAAACAAACATATTATGTGCTCATCACAGCTATACACGCCATGTAAACAGCTCCAAGATAAAGAAAAAATGGAAATATTACAATCTCCCAAAGATGCTCCAAAGTATTCTTGTCACTCACTACCCGTTTAAGAATGGATGCTATTTTGACTACTAATAGATTATTTTTCATATTCTAACCTCCATATAAATGGAATCACAAAGAATTTCTCCTTGTAGTATGGCTTCTTTTATTCCTTTGTGTTTGTGATACCTATCATGTTGTGTGCTATTTTCCTGAGAAGTGTAGTATTCCATATTATTCCATATTATTAGACCACAGTGGGTTCCTCTGGTACTGTGGTGGATGAATATCAACATATACTTATATGTTCTGAACAATTTAAGTATGAGAATACCACTGAGTATATTTATTTCTGTCACTAGATGATAGAAGCTTAGGGGACTACCATTGCATATTTGTTGTACTGTTAGCCTAAATATTGTTATTAGAGTTTAACTATGCAGCCCTGCAAACATTTCTGTGTACATTTCTGTTTTATATGCTTAGACATGGAATTGTTAGCTTGTATTTCTAAGGTAGTACCAAAGTAGTTGTACCAATCATGGTTCCAGCAGCAAAGTAGGAAAGTTCTTACTATCCCAAGTCCTTGACAGTATTTAATGTTATCTTCCTTCTCACTGCTAGTTATGAATGCTGTGTCTACACATATGCTTTAATGCTTAGCCTCTTACTTATTTTTATAATAGGTTTGCCCACCTTATTCTATTGTTTTTTAAGAAATTAGTATTGATATATGCATTGTGAACATTTTCTCCTTCCCATAGCTCTAGTCTATGTTCAGGTTAACCCCTTGAAAGTAATAAAATTGAATGCAGTACTGTGGAGGATATTTTATTGCTAGATATGTTGAAGTTTAGCCACACTGATCAAAACATCTTACAAAGAACTCCTGAGATATTGGTTATATATGGTGGGACAAGATTCCTTTAAGTTATTTTGGCATATAAATACTGATGTCTTTGTAACACATCAAAATAAAAATGTTAAGTGTTTGCTGTGTGCCATATTGTATGCTAGGAACTTTGTATAGGCTGCCCCGTTTATTCCTAACGAAGTCTGGCCCGTTAAGTGCTATTCTTAATATTAGAAATTGCCTATATTCCAGAACCAGGTATTCCCCCTAACCTGCCTTCAGCGACTCAGTGCCAGCAGCCATGTCATCACCAGCCAGCAAATGCAACGTGTTTCCATTGTCCCAATAAGTTAATAAAGTTCCTGCAACCAAGCTCCCCCTCTGCCCCACTCAGAGGTGCCTCCCCACAATAAATTTCTTGAGTGAGATATGTTGTATGGTGACTCTGTGGTATTCCCTGGCCACATCAGATACTCTTCCACCTTTAAACTCTAATAGTTACTCCATATTTAAACAATAAATAAACAAACAAACAAATAAATAAATAACCCAGAGAAGTTTTACAAATGCCCAGGGTCACAGCTGGGATTCTGGCTTACATAGTTTGTCCTATTCATGCTATTCTGTGCTATTTACTATACAAAGAGCCACGTTTTCCAGCTATTCTACTATGGTGCCAGTCCATAAAAAATGCTCAGTAAATGTCTCTTAAAGGAAGGGATTTAACAATGCGTGTTGAATCTTTGTTGAGTAGGGAAGTTTATCCTGGCAATGGATTGCTGGTATGAGAAGCAGTTGCATTCCATAACTGCTGTATCTTTGCTTACAATATTACCTGTCACTGAGGACACGGGGAACATTTGTGGAATGAAAAGGTTAGTGTACAGGTAATGGACACAGCTTAGCAGATATGGGAACTCAGCAGACACTGTAGGGACCAAGGCTGAGGCAAGCAGCTCAGTTGGGGCTATAAGGATGGCCTAGGAACATTAAGTCCAGCTAGAGTATCCTGATTGTGTAGCAACCAGCTAAACTTGTGGTCAAAGATCAAGGTGCTTTGTCAGCAGGAGAGGCCATCTCAGTTATTGACAGTCCCATTAGAAAACACCTCAGCAGGTATGCAGGGCTAGCAGGAATGAAGGTCAAGTAAAGGTTATAAGGTTTCAGGCAGCAAAGTTCAGGGTGGTTGGAGAGAGCCAGGAGTACTGTTGCTAGGTTGGACTCAATTCCTGAATGGGGCCTTTCTTCTTGATAGTGTGTGGTACTTAGAGGAACACACTAACCTCAAGAGGAGACTTAGCTCAGATTGAACCAGATGAAGCTCATGTGCCTGTCTTGCCCAACTCTTCATTTGGCAGGTGAGGAAATTAAAACTCCAATGAGAGGTTATTCAGTAATTAGCAGAGCAACACTAGAGCCAGGTACTGCAAGTTTTTCCTACTTCCTCATGTTTTATTTCAAAAATTAAGAGTTGATGAAAATTGTACTGATAAGGAGGGAAGCCTGATAGAAAGCCTTTAAAAGGTAAGATAGGATTTAATATGGGCAATTTAATATGGGCAATATGAGAATGTGTGCAGAAATACCTTGCAGGATAGAGAACAGCAGGCTAGGCTCAAATTTGGATAATGAAGCTACTTAGAAAATAACTTGTCTAGATTCTGGAATATAAGTTCCACAAGGACAGTATCTTTTTCAGTCTTATTGAAATATGACTTATAGAGAAGTACAACATGCTAGAAAATGGACAGTAGGAGTGAGTAAGAATTAGGATTGTATCTTAGCTATGTCTAGACTTACTTGAAGCTTTAGAGCCTGGGAAGATGTAGGACTGGAGACCCACAGAAGGAATTCTTGAGATGCTCCTGTGTCGGTATGCACAGCTTCCTATACTAATGCTGACCTGGGGACCATCTACCAGGGATTCTCATATGTAAACAATGACATCATGGTGCATCTGGCTCTCTGTGTGATATTCTAAGGGTTTCTCTATGCCCATTGAAACTTCACAGTAACTGCAGGGTAACTTATATTTGATAGATGAGTCTCAGGTGTAATATATTTTCATTAGAAGTATATATGCCTTGGAGGGGGCGGGGAGGAGATGAGGGAGGGCTGGGGAGGGTGGGAGGGAATGAGGGAGAGGGCTACGCCTGGGATGCAAAGTACCTAACCTGTGATTGATATAAAAATAAATAAATTTTTTTAAAAAGAAGTATATATGCAGAGGCAGAATGTGTTTGCCAGTTTGAGGATGTGGCACTGGTAGGATGTGAAGGGTTCAGGAGTTCAGCATCTGACCATTTGGTTTCTGGATTTCACCTTACTGAAGTAGCTGCCTTGGTGCTTCAGGGAGGGGCCTGTTGCCCTGGGTGTTATCTGTAAATAAACCCTGCCTTGTGTCAAAACTAGTCAAGTAGGAAAAACAAATATAACACTGAATGACTTCCAGCAGCAAAGGCCACAAAGCTTCTCAAAAAAGCAGGGGTAAAACCATCTAGAATCCCTGGATATTGTCTGCTAAGGGGCATAGGACCTTAGCCTTACCTGTGGGGATACTGAGGCCTGACCCTCATGCTACTGTTTCTCCACTTTCTTTGACCCTCTTATACCTGCGAAGTTTAATATTGTGGCTGGACAATGTCTGGAGACAGAGAGTCTGTCCTCAGTTCTCCATGAGCTAATTCAGGGATTTGGGGAATTTTCAGGTTCCCATCTGCAGGAGGAGGTTGTATTTGAACAGTGATTTCCAAAAGAAATGCAAAATATTATCTTTAAACAAAATATTACATCGAATATTTTGTGTAGAATATAAGACAATAAAATAAGCTAAAATTTTTCAAAGAAGAGGAATAAGAAGATGGTGAGATAAAAAATGAAAACAAGGTGAAGTCATTAGACTTGGTTGGGAATTGCAACTAGTGCTGTTTGTTGTTTTGCGTCTGTGCTTTTCTGCATATGGCTCCTGTCCCTAACTTTACCTTTGCTCCATCTAGTTTCAGGGAGTGTTTTGAATTCCTCTGGGTCTTCTTTAGCTTCTGCTTCTTGTAGACTCTCGATGCTGCTAATGCTTTTTTTAGTTTCTAGGTTCCTATTACATTTATCAACAATTTCATTCACTTAATTCTGCATATCACCTATTAATCACCTCAAAAATGTATAGTTTTTTTTACATACATACACAGCATGTGTTTGTATTTGCATTTGTACATGTGTATCTTCATCTCAGTATGTGTGAGTTTATAAATGCATGTAAACATGCACATATAGGTCCTTAAAGAGGGACCATGAGCTTTGTTCCCTAGTGCCTGGTACATAACCTAAATGAGTCACCAAAAAAGTTTTGTAATCATGAGGTTGTTTTCCTCAGTATCCTAAATGTCTTGAACCTCAGTATCCTAAATGCCTTGAACATTTCAGATACACAGTTAAATATGATTGTGTAGATGGTGATTTGTATCTGGGAAATCTTGGACTTGATTGTTGGTTCTGCCATGGACTCGCTTTAAGTCCTTAGGAACCATGTGAAGTTTGGGTGAGGTGCTGGCATTCCACAGGTACTTAGTGAAGGCCTGTATGTGATAGGTATTATTCTAATTGTTGGGAATTTAGCAGCTTGCAAAATAGTCCTGTTGTAGAACTAATATTCCTGCACATATTCAGGAAGCACCTACAAGGTTGTTTAGAAAGGAAGAAGAGAATAAAGGATCTTGTATTTGGATAGGGTTGAGGCTGCTACTGGATAGAAGCTGTTGTTTGCCTGAGTGTTGCTCAAGGACTTCTAGGTGGGACTTCTACTGTGAGGTGACGAGGGAAAAGGCTACCCAGATTTTACTAAGCTCTGAGTCTCAATAGGGTGGGCACAAATAGCCATATTAATAATAGAGCCAATTCTACTTGGTTGTGGCCACAATATCTTGTTTCTGCCTCTTAAGGAGAATATCTTGGAATCAAGGACTTCCCAGATGGAAGAAGTGTGTGAGATATGAAGTGAAATATCATCCAAGGGATTCCCTTCTGCACCCTGAGAAAGAAAAAAGCAGGAGGGGACATGTGTATGAGCAGTAGCTAGCTGGCATAGTCTGAGGTGAGGGGACTCAAATACATAACAAATCTATTTAGTTTCTCCATGTCTCAGGTATACTCTGTGTCCAAGCAGCCTGTCTTCCTTTAAGGGGATTTGATTTTATTTTCTAAGTTGAAATAACATTTGTTCACATTTATGGAATACAGTGTGGAAATTTTGATACTTATGTACAACATGTAATGATCAAATCAGAGTGATTAGCGTTTCTATGTCCTCAAACATTTATCGCTTATTTCTATGTGGAAACCTTTGAACTTTTGTAGTTATTTTGAAATATATATATAAATTGTTATAGATTAGAATTACCCTACTGTTATGGACTAGTAGAAGTTGTTCTTCTCATTCAACCACACTGCTCTATTTGTGTTTTTTCCATCTCTCTTCCTCTTCCATTCTCAGATCCTGGAAATCACAGTTTTACTTTCTACTTCTATCAAATTTTAAAGCTTTTACATATGAGTGATGTGATACTTGTCTTTCTTTGTTGGCTTGCTTTACATATAAAATTATGATGTCCAGCTTTATCCATTTTATGATATCCAATTATACTAAATAGTATTCTTTTATATATATGTACCACATTTGTTTATCCATTTCTCTATCAGTGAGGATCTAGGTTGATGTCCAGTTTTGTTTTTGTGAATAATGCTGCAGTGAGCATAGTAACTGTTAAGAATCTCTCTACTGAGAGTGATTTTGAGTGAGTTTAAATTGGCCTTTCCTTCAACTTCCTCATCTACAAAGTGATGATGATACTAATTATACATACCTCATAGGCTCATGGAAAGGATTAAATATGAATAAAAGAGCTTAAAACAGTGCTTTGGTAATCCTAAGTACTCTATGTCTGTAACTCGTACTGTCTGTCTCATTTGTGTGGCATTGGTAGGCTTGTCTGATTTGTATATAGTCATGAGTGTGTTGATATATCTTATATTTCTTACTCCCTGTGCTTATCTCAGTGCTTATTGCCCTTTGGACACTCTGTAAAGATTTTTTTAAGGAACTGTAACCTTAGGATGTAGGCTGAGATGAATGGGAAGAATCAAGGTGCCATCAGAGCAGTTTGTGGAAAAATGAAGGGAAAATGTTAGAGGGGCAGATTAGGACCAAATGATAGCAGTTAGGTTAGTCACTGGGGAACCGAGTACAGGAAAGATGTGAAGGGCCACAATTTTAGAGAGGATGCTGATAGAAGTTTCTAGACTGGGTTGTAGGAGAGAGCCTGTCATAACAAGATGGTTGGGAGTGTTCTGACACATGTGGCTGGAAGTCACAAGTTGTGTGGGCAGGAACATTCTGCCTGCTCTTGTTCTCCCTCCTCCTTAGCTTAGTGCTAGGGAAAACCAGCTGGCATGCTGTGACCTTCTCATGTCCAGCTATGGCTATTTTCAGGCCCTATACTTTTCTATGCCTTACTTTCTCAGACACACCTTTCATGTGTTCCCAGGTTATCACACCTTGTGCCATATGAGTTCTTGTACAACAGACCCAATGCTGCTTCAATCTCTCATACTCTCCAGCCTTTCTGTGGTTTTATTATTTTCATCTTAAGTGAGAAACAGTGAGGCATCTGAAAGTAGGCCATGTGCTTTTGTTATTCTTACCAGGACAAAGCTGTTCCCAAGCCCTAAGAGCAATACCCTAAAGCCCTGAAGAGGATGGTGTAAGAAGGAATTGGAGAAGAATCAACCTGAGCAGACACTGCTTTGAAAATACTTACTGCCTGGGTGCCCTTTTTGTTTCTGCCTAGCCACAGTGTTCCCAGCTTTTGCATGTCTCACTGGTTCTGAACTACATCAAATGCAGGATGGATTCTATATCCTCTTGGTGGCTGTAACCCTCTGTAGTGGACATAACTCCCACCTGTGACACTGGGTTCTGTCCTGACATCTTCTGATCTGGCCACAGTTGTTTAGAGGTTAATAGAAAAATAGGGATATATCTTAAAAGGATATATTGGAATATAAAAAGTTTCTGTTAGCCTTCAGTTATTAGTACCTCCTTCAGACAGGATATAGAGTTGAGAACAGCATTGCCCTTGCTTAAGCAACTGTGTGTGATGAGAACAGACATTTATTAAACCCTTATTATGGGGTGAACACCATGCCAAGCACTATGCATAGATATCTCACCTACATCTTAGCTTTTCACAGTGGCTGCATGCCACAGATCTTACTACTGCTGCTTCATGGACAAAGAAGAGCTCATGGATAGCTCCATGTCCCACAACCAATGTGAGTCTTCCCGATCTCTGAGCCTACTTACCACCTCAATCTGTGCTTCCTCTCATGCTATGGATGTCAGAGAGGAGGGTTTAGATTTGGAAGTCTGAAGTTAAGGGTTTTTTTTTGGTTTTGGTTTTGGTTTTTATGGAATTAAGCCATTTTGGATGGTCTTGTTTTTCTCATTTGCTTATTTATAAAATGAACAATTTTATATTTATATATTTCACAAGGCATCTGTAAGACAGTAAATCATAATTTGCCATGAAAGTATTTTACACACTAGTTTAAGAAAGTTAGTAGCAAAGAAAATTACTTAAAATTATAATGAAAGAAAGGTTCAGAGGCATTAGTTTTATATGGGCTGGGTGTGTTTAGTACTGGGTCATAACAGCAGTTGTAAGGTATATAGACCAGGAACAGTTAATCAGGGAAGGACAGGCAAGGAGAGCTCTCCTGAGAGGCAAGGATGCCATTTGTGTACATAGCCTTGTGAAGTGACTGCCTGTTTATTGCCAGCTATGCTTCCATGACAGACTATCAACTCTGACCTATATAGTAAGACCAGCTATATGAGGTGGCAAGAATTTATAGCAGGCTCAGTGTAGAGTGAATCATGAAGTCGTATTCATGATAAGGAACATGCTATTTGGTTAAATAAAAAGCATGGGGAAGCAAGTTAGGTACTTGGCCTTATTTAAAGGCTCCACTAGGAGATTGGCAAGGACAGAGTCCATGTCCAGAATCCCTGGAATGAAGTTGGACTACTAGAATGGGCTCTAGGCCAGTAGACTTTTACTATTCCATATTCCTAGTGCCGATATCAGTGAGGAACAGGGTTGTGGGCCATCAAGGAGGCCATCATAAGAGGAAGACAGGTTCTGCCTGTGGTCCTTCTATAGGCTTTAGGACATAGTTGTGTCTTGAAACATCAATCTGGGCCTAAGTAGCTTCCAAATCACCGAAAGCAGGGAACATTCCAAGGTGAAACTTTTCTTTATCTCCTTGTCCAAGACACAAGTCTTACTCAGGGTTCTTGCCATTATATTTTAACTTCTTACTTGGTTCTGTATGAGTAAGAAAGGGGACAAGGGGCACAGTCTTGGGACAGCAAAACTCTGGGGCCATTTGCTGGAACACATTTTTTATACAAAAGTGTAGTTTATAGGCTGGAAGTAGCTAGTTAGTAATACCCAGGCATTTTATAATTCTGAAAATAATGTTTATAAGTAAGCCCCAAAGAAACTGTGTTCCCATTCCTGTGTTCACTTGTCCATTTACCCAGCAAATGGTTGCTGAAGATAGATGCAGCTTACTTGGTAGCAATGAGGGTTATAAGGCACAGTTCAGGTTCATGAGAAGCATCTCAGCAGTAAGGCTGTTTTATAACTGTTCCTAAATCATGTTAGCTCTGGAAGCTATTTTAGGAATGCCTCTGGTTATGAGCCCATCTTATATTTAATTTTTATTCTCTTTTCCCTCCTGTCCTGGATTCAGTAGCAGCACTAACAAACACTGTATGGACTTGTCCTATGTATTGGAAGTACTTAGGCACTGTCTCTGAGGGACAACTTTAGACCTAGTTCTGTGTGATCACTATACCTTCCAAATGTCAGAAGGACCCAGGCTTCTATCTGGGGCTCTGAAATGACAGGACCGAGGCAGCAAAGTAGAAAGTTTTACTGATTCTGATCTTGGATCTGTGTGTGCTTCTAATAGACTTCTATTTTACCCAGAATATCTAAAGATTTGTGAAGCTCTGTATTCCTGCCTGTTTTTTGAAACTAAGAATGGCTTTATTTTGTTCCTTTCCCTTCATCTACTACCTTCCAGGTAAGATCAGCATTATACTGTCTCCTCAGAAGAAATAATAGTATGTGGCCATAGGGAGCTACTAGAATCTCCATAGTTTGATTTGCTGGGTGAGGGTTGGTTTGACCCTGGTCTTTCATCAGTGTGACAGGACATCTGATTTCTGTGCCTGTGAGGAAAGATCAAATAAGATATCTCCCAGAGAATCATATGAAAAAACGGGGAGTTAGTAAGATTTGGTGAGGAAAAGAGCTCCACTAAGACCAAATAGATCAGGGCACAGGGGTCTTCTACGAGACTGTTTCTCCAACCAAGAACCATGTATGGATACAAACGATAACCCCTGCTCAGAGGTGGCCCATGGTAGCTCAGTACCCAACTGGGTACCCTAGTAAGGGGAACAGGGACTATTTCTGTCATGAACTCAATGGCTGGCTTGTCGACTGCCCCCCCCCAAGGGAGGAGCAGCCTAACTAGATCCCAGAAGAGGACATTGCAGCCAGCCCTGAAGAGACACGATAAGCTAAGGTCAGATGGAAAGGGAGGAGGTCCTCCCCTATCAGTGGACTTGGAGGGGGGCAGGTAGAAGATGAGGGAGGGATGGGGAGAGTGGGAGGGTATGAGGGAGGGGCTATGGCTGGGATACAAAATATATAACCTGTGATTAATATAAAAATAAATAAATTACTTTAAAAAAGATATCTCCCAGAAATGAGTTAGGCTTGTACTATTCTTAGGGAAAACAAAACTAAACAACAACAACAAAAAAAAAACAAACCTGATTTTAGCAGAATGTGCTAGATGGTAAGCTGAAAGCTGGGGTTTGTCGCACCATAAGTTGGTCTGTCTGCCCCTGCTTGGGGACACTAGAAGCAAGAGTTGAAGAGAAAGAAAGGAAGGGGACAATAGCAGAAACCTCAGAGGAATGGAAGGGGCTCTGGCTCTGGAGCCTGTGGGCTGTAGAATGTAGGAGTTGTCCTTTTGATATGGAGGTCCCATCTAGCAAGTCTGATGGGACCTGTAGTTAGTTTTGGGGAAACTGAGAATTCTAAAGCTTGCCTTGGCCCTGTCATTGCAAAGCTCCAACTCAATGGAGGCACCAGCCCCATGGGACATGAGATGTCATGGCATAGTATCAAATTCTGGATTTTATGTTGCATTTAGAGAAGAGAGAACAATCATTGTGGCAAGCTTGTAACCTAAAAAAAGAGTGAACTGCATGAGAGTAACTTTTTTAGTTCCTAAGGACACTCTACCACTGAGTAGGAGATGGGGTGGGAGCAAATGTGGGGTTGCAGGGTCAGAAGGGAGAGTCAAGGCAAACACAGAGTACCTCTGCTGAAGATCAGAATATGTGAGACTTTAGGTGCCTGGGCCATTTTCAGAAGTCTGACCTATTCTTAGTCCCAGTTAGGAGGGGGGAAAAATAAACTAGAAGTACAGAGGAGGGCTGCTGATTGGCCAATAATGCTGGAAGACCTGAGAAGGTAAGGCGAGTTCTAACACATTACTGTGTATTTTGAAGGGCACTACTCTTGGAGCTGTGAAAAGGAGTGGCCACCTGACTCCCTACTCACACCTTTCACAGCTCCATAGTGGTCACATATGAGCAAATGACTACCTTATAGATTTTGCTGTAGCAACGGTAACAATTTGGATAAACACAATTTAGCAAATACCTTAAGTCCTTTATTTACTTGGACTCATCACAGCACTGAGAATGGTGAGTTGAGCATGTTAGGTGAAGAGACTAGTAACCCACTCAAGATCTCCCACCTTGGATACAAATCCAAGAAGAATCTTCTTATCTTGGTACCAGGTAAGGCCAAATGGTGTTGAGGATTCCTTTAAAACCCCTGATTTAAAAAAAAAAAAAAAGTTTTGGTCTTGTTTGTTGACCTCAAGGCCTCAGGTTTGCTAGGCAAGCACTCTACTATGAAGTTATATCTTCAGCCCAAACCCTGGGATAATGAAGGCTCTGACTGGCAGATCATTCTAAGCCATTTGGAAGGGAATGGGAGATCAGGTAATGGACACCTCTTGGAGACTTCACTATGATTATGTTTTGTGACTGCTGGGGCATTGTGAAGGTTTTTTTTTTTCCAGCTGGAGAAAAGCAAGACATGGCCTTTTTTGTTTAACCCACGTGCCTAGTGACAGGCTTGCACAGCTTTTCCCATCTTCCCTCCAGTTTTCCCTCTATTGAGAGCTCCTTGCCCCAGGAAAGAGTAGGGATGGCAAACATTCAGGTGGGACCTGCAGAGGCCTGGGGGTGATGGAGAGACTGGGACCACTGGGCAGAGAGAGGCCAGCACCCTGCACAGCCTGTGCCTTGACAGGATGGAAGGGTCAGGAGGAAGAACTTTCCCAGCATTTCCTACTGTGCCCTTTGTGCCATCAGCATCTCTCAGATGTTGTCCTCCGCTTCCTTAATGCTCTGCTCCAGGTAGGACTTCTTCTGCTCCAGCTCTTTAATTTTTTCTTCCGCTATTTTCTGTCTTTCTAACAGCTGGTTGTGAATTACTTCCTTGAACTGTAGAATAAACATTCTTCCTATACCTTCATACATGTTAGTCTTATTGACCAGTGTCATAATCTCTGTGTCCATAAGGTATGCATGCTTTTTCGTTCTGTTTAGCTGCTCAGTCTGTATGTCTGCAAGTTTTACCTTTTGCTGAGTATCAATAACTTTGGCTTGAAACTCTGTGAAGGCCTTCTTCAACTCCACATCCATGGAGGCCGCCATATTGGAACACTGAAGGTTTTGATTAGGAAGGTTTTAAATTTTTTCATTACTATCATTTATTACAATTTATTCAATTTGTATCCCAGTTGTGTCCTCCTCTCTCATCTCCTCCTAATCCTACCCTCCCTCCCTCTTCTCTTCCTATGCCTTTCCCCTAGTCCACTGAGATGATTTGCCTTCAAAGTACAGTTGGCATTGCTGCCCTGCTTTTGGGGAAAGAACAATGGCTTTAGAGGGTTATACTACCTAGAGTGCATCAGAGAGTGGAATTCTTCAAGAATATTGCTCTATTACCTTCTTCCTGCATGTAATCATGAGATTTTCTTACTCTGGTTAGCAGCACTCTCCTCCTAAACTTTAGAAGATACTTCACACCATCACACATTTTGTGGAACATTATGATACCATTATGTAAATATACCCAGGGTATTGTCCTAAATAATTGTGCTCTAATGTTATAGATGTTCAATAGTCTCTCCCTTGTGCAGATGATGGCATTGGCCCTGGAATTCTTGTTTCTGACCTAGATCTTCAAGCTGACACTTGGTTGTTAAAAGACAGGTCCTGTGCCCAAACCATATGTGATAACTCTGTTCTTTCATCCTCTGTCTTAGGCTGTGGGTCTGGAAATGCTGCCCTGGATTCAGGCTAAAGCAATATGGAAATGAAAACTGAAGTTAGAGCTGTATGTGTTAGTCTTGATGTCTAGATCTGGCCTACTGAAATAAAGCAGAATTTGTTCTTTAATAGAAAAGAGATTCCATTTTAAAATCACATGTCACTAAGCTTATCTGGTTACATAGGTCAACATAACTTGGAGAATATCCACTTGTTCAGATTCTATATGCCCTAGAGATGTCAACCTGTACCCACAGAGGCCAGGACCCTCAAATCTGCAGCCTGGTCTGTTCTATGGCATCAGCTGTAGTCCACTGTTGCAAAAAGGAGTACAGTTCTCTAGTTATAGTTTACATGACCAAGCCACACTCAATGTTTGCAAATTATTTCCATCACTAAAAGGACCAGGATTTTTTTAATTCTTTATTAATTACACTTTATTCACTTTGTATCCCCCCTGTAGTTCCCTCCCTCCTCCCAGGATTTTAAGAGCAGCCAGACAAGAGGCCCATAGGAAGTTGCAAGACTTTGTATCCCCTGTTCCTGCACAAGGGCCAGATCAGTGGCTCCCAAGTATCATAAGGATAGCAGGTGCTGTTCACCTTGGCAACAGGGGTTTTGCTTGTAGCCAAGGGGGAAGAGCAGGGCAGGAACTTAAGTTTAATGAACGGTGGCCTAGAAGTCATAAATCCTTTGGCATCTTTCACTTTCACTTAACGTACTAGGAAGTAGCCTGGACAGGAATGGTACTTTGGAGCCTAGATTTCTGTCTTGAGAGACAGAGTGACTCAGTCTGTCCAAAAGAAAGTACCTGCTTAAAAGCAGAACACACTGGTCACAGTATCTGGTGTCCCAGTTCCGATCTGATCCCCCAACATGCCTCCTCATGATATAGGCTTTACCCATGTTTTACAAGGGACTCCGGGTGTTGCTAAGTGCACCTTCATTTGTGTTGTGAATTCAGACCTGGCATGTCTATCACACATAATTCATCACCCTGCTTTTGCCCTTTTGTCTTTAACTTTCACCTATCTTGGGCCTGAACGCACTTGGTCGTGTCTAGTTAATTCTCATAAATAAGAAGCAAGGTGTTTTGTGTCTGTTCAGTACTTGGACAGAAGAATGCTGAGAATGCTAGGTATTGTGGGACTATTAAACAAACTCTTCTTGTAAGATGTGCAAAACTATCTTCTTCATTGTTTCGTTCCTTGCCACAATGCTGGCTGGGATCAGCTGAACTGCTTTCTTTGGGTTGAGCTTTGGGCTGAGTGATTTTAAGAAAAATCACTGGTCTACGGATGAAAGTGAAGCTAGAAGTAGAAAAGTTAATAGAGTTGTTCAAGTTTATATAACTAGTAAAGATAATACACAAGAATTCAGTTTCAGATCTGTCTTATTGAGAGTAGGGAGTTCTTAACTAGTCTGTGTACTTAAATATTTGTGGAAAGTCAAGATTGCTTCAATAGGCTAGTAGTCTTCATGGTATCATTATGGTGTCACTATTAACAATTCCAAGCACTTTTTGAATATTTATAGCTCTAAGATTTCCAGGCCTATGGGCTATATTACCCCCATTCTGCTGATTAGAAAATGAAGGCTTAGAAAGAACAAGGTAACTTGCTTTAGGTTGCATAGCTAAGTAGTATAAATTGGGATTTAGGTGCAGGTTATCTCTAAAAGTCTTCACTCTAAATCCTTCTATTGTTGCCCACATGAAATAAAACTCATTTTCTTTCTGTGCCTTTCTTCTTGCGTCCTTTCTTAGCTTATGATGCTTTTCATGGTTTGTTCTTGCTCTACCTATTTTCCCTTTCAGATCATATCATGTCATGACTCTTCAATTTGTGCTTGCTTAAGCCTTATAAGGATTCCTACTGCAAGTAATAGACCTGCTTTTCTCCCCTCTTTCCACATTTTCCCTCTTTCTTTGAAGTGCTGATGGTTAAAGCAAGGCTTTACATATGCTAGACAAGTACTCTGTCTCTGATCTAAATTCAAAACCCCATACTCTCCCCCTTTGAACGTAGCACTATGTAGCATAGGCAGATCTCAAACTTATGATCCCCCTGCCTCTACCTTCCAAGTTATGGATTACAGGTTTACATTATCATGCTGGGTCTATTTTATTTTTGACTGAAGGAAAAGAATAGGAAACCTAGAAGTAGACACATACATTGAAACCCCTGCTTTATGACAGAGAGATTTATGTACTACTGAACACCAGGAGTAGATAGTTATTTTGATAAACACTGCTAGTTTAGTAAAATAAGATTGAAGAAAGAAATTAATCTGGACCATATAAAAAATAAATTCCAGTAAGATCACTGATATAAATGTTAATGTTAAAATAAACATTCATGTACAAGCTAATAGTATCTTCATGATCTTGGATTAGACATATAGTTCTTAAAGATGGCACAGGGAGCCCTCACTATAAAGGAAAGGCCTGATAACATGCATGACATTAAAATGAGAAACTATTGCGACCTTAGTAAAAGGTCAAAAAAACAAGCAAGGTGGAGAATATCCATGTAGAATAGCACCTGAGTATGAAAGATGTATCACATCTAGACTATGTGTTCTCCCAACAGATCCTTCAGAAAGAAAAGACTCCCCCTTCCTAGCCCCAGTGAGCAGAAGAATGTACTGCACTTAGGATCGTGAGTCATAATCTGTTTCTTCTACCATTTCCAGATTTTAATGTGTGAGCCTTGGATTACTGTTACAGCCTAGTAGCTGGCCTCAGACCTGCGTTTCTCTTCTTTATGGACACCAAGCTTTTCTCATGCTGCTTCAATCAGCTGTACTCCTTTTCTCATGAATACTACATATGTGTCTTTAACTCTCCTTTGGCTTATAAATTTTGACCAACTATTTAAAAATTGTTTTTCTCCATACCTTCTTTTTCCCTCTTCCTTTTTCATTTGCCTTTTACCTTCTTGTGGAGCCTTAAATCTTTAGGTTGTAAAAAGCTACCATAAAATAGACTTTGGGAGAGCAAGCTTGTTCCATGGCACTTTGGAGACAGAAGAAAGACCAAAAGGTTCATATTTACCTGTAGAGGTTTGGTCTTTGCTCTGCTTTACTTGTCAAAGTTATTGAGTCAGAAAGAGGCAAAACCTGAAAACAACCCAGATGTCCCTCAGTCAAGGAATGGATACAGAAATTATGGTACTTTTACACAATGGAATACTACTCCGCAATCAAAAATGAGGAAATCATGAAATTCACAGGCAAATGGTGGGACCTGGAAATGATCTTCCTGAGTGAGGTATCCCAAAAGCAGAAAGAAACACTTGGTATATACTCACTTATATAGACCTATAGGATAGGATGGTCATACTGAAATCTATACACCTAAAGAAGATAAAGAAGAAAGAGGACCCGGGGTGGGATGATCAATCTTCGCTTAGATGGACAAACAGGATGGACAAAGAATGTAGGAGAAAACAAGCAACAGGACAGGAGCCTACCACAGAGGGCCTCTGAAAGACTCTAACTAGCAATGTATCAAAGCAGATATTAAGACTCACAACCAAGCCTTCGGCAGAGTGCAGGGAATCATATGAAAAAAGGGGGAGTTAGTAAGACTTAGCAAGGACAAGAGCTCCACAAAGACCAAATAGATCATGGCACAGGGGTCTTTTATGAGACTGTTTCTCCAGCCAAGGACCAAGTATGGATATATCCTAGAACCCCTGCTCGGATGTGGCCTATGGTAGCTCAGTATCCAACTGGGTACCCTAGTAAGGGGAACAGGGACTATTTCTGTCATGAACTCAATGGCTGGCTCTTCGACCCTCCTCCCCACCCCCGAGGGAGGAGCAGCCTAGCTAGATCCCAGAAGAGGACATTGTAACCAGCCCTGAAGAAACATGATAAGCTAGGGCCAGATGGAAGGGGGGGAGGTCCTCCCCTATCAGTGGACTTGGAGGGGGGCAGGTAGAAGATGAGGGAGGGATGGGGAGAGTGGGAGGGAATGTGGGAGGGGGCTACAGCTGGGATACAAAGTATATAACCTGTGATTAATATAAAAATAAATAAATTACTTTTTTTAAAAAAGAGGCAAAACAGTGTCTTGGTTACAGTGTTTTCTGTGGAGGGCCCTTTGCCTAGGTAGTGCTAGGTTATAATACCCTCTTCCAATCTTATCTCCAAAGCCCTAATCAGACCTTCAGAGGAGTAGCCGTCAGTGGGAGAGAGAGCCAGTATACTAACATGATCCCTCTGCACTTCTTATAGGTCAAGATAGACTGCAAATGCTGGTACTTTAATGCTATCCTGTCTACCTAATATTGTGACATGGCCTTCCACCTGCATCCATCATGGATTGATCTAAAAACTTGGATTACCTTTGTTTTCTTCAAATGGCAACACCAGTGTATTGGTTTTCTTTTGGGGTATATTCTTCATCTTATTGCACTCTTCTCTGCCAGTTCTTGTTCTTCCTGGCATTACACATTCTTTATTGGGCCCATGAACACTCTGGAAGTTTTGTAGGTATATGTGGGCTCTACAGATTTTTTTGGCAGTGTTTAAAACTTGACAAAAGCTAAATTTCCCTTTTATTATGAAAAAAATGGACAGTCTGTACTCCGTGATCTCCATTCCCAGATAGCCCTGAGCTCACAGAGCTGGAGGGGCTGCCTGCAAGGACTGGCATATGTCTTCTTGGTGGGACATTCTTTCCTAGTCTGCTTCTCTTCTTCATTACTTGCCTGGCTGGGAGACATTGTAGTTGGTTACTTCAAAATAATAATAATAATAATAATGAGAAGCTGGGCTTCTGTGGGCTAGCCTATTAGTTCACTGGAAAAACAAATTCAAGCTTTTAAAGAGTAGCCTTTCTTAATCCCATAATACAAATTTAAGAATGCTTACAGGATACTAAGCTTGCAAAACTATCGGAGGTGTTTTCTGTACTTCCATATGGTATATTAGCTTAGCACTTAGTAGGTATTTCATGGATGCTTTACCTCCTGAGGTCACCAAGTCACAGCTATTTGTCTATTCCCAGGTTCTTAGCAGAAATGCCCACCACATTGTGCACCTAGCTGGCTACTTCCACAAGAGACCAGATTTGTGTTGAGTTTATCTTGGATATATACTCAGGCTCCAAATGTTCCAAGTGTATGTTAGCTTCTTAAACAGCTCCTATCTCCTTTAAGGATCCAGTCATACAGAGATGGGCATGATGGGAGAACAGAAAGGCAGCAGAACAGCAGGAACCCTACGTTTGCCTACTGATGTGGCTAATGGAATTTATGACCAATACAGAGTTCATGCAATCCACACCTTGCATGACAAGGATAGGTCAAAGCTTATCTCTGTCCCTTTAAAGAAAAAGAAAGCATTGTTTTTAAGGCATTTTGAAAATTTGACCCATATCCTTTAGAAGCCAAGCAGAGCTAACTGTATCTGGAAAGTTTGTTTAGTTCCCAAGGCCTGTAGCTATTGAGATGCTGGGATACCTGGAGCTATTGGTAAGGAGCTAACACTCTCCTTTTTCAGGTTCCAAGGAAGGTCTCTGAGGGTAGATGGCAGAAGGTAGTATCCTGTCCTTGCTCAGGAGTTATCTTTACCCTCCTGAAATCAAACACTCCACGTAGCACCCTGTAAAACTGCTTCCTTGCAAGCTTTACTGTGCTTGCTAAGTAAACATCCACCCATGCTTTTGGAACTGAATTCATTTCTGCTTCCTGGTCATCCCCTTTTGGGTTTTCTGTTCTTAGTGCCCCACAGAATCAGATTAATGGAAGAAAGACCTAGAATTAGTCAGAGACACCTAAAATGACTGCTTTAATCTCAGTAAAATTCTCAAGAGGGTAAATGGGCTTGAAAGAAGAAAACTGAAACACAAGTTTTCCCACACAGTGTCTTTATACTTCGCAAGTCACTGCTGCTGTTAAACTAGTTCTCTGTGAAGATTTAAGCATAGTCTTGCACTGGTTGTAGATCACAGTGGCCTTATGCCTCTAGTTCTATGGCTGTGTATGTCCCTACGCTGATCCTGTGCATCTCTTCCTTGTTTCTCATGATTTACCTCTTGTCACTTTCACTCACCCATGACATTCCTATTGCCATGGCAGTGAGTTGCCACATCATTCACCAAGTTCTTGGGATTATAGGTTAACCCTATGCTGAGCCTACTTCCCTCTAGTTCCGCCTTCTGAAAGAGAAGGCTTCCTGGCAGAACTCTTTGTTTATTTGACCCTGGGTTCATGGATAAATCTGGAATGTCCTGACATGAATTTAGGCATGTTGTTATTGTTGTTGTTGTTTTCCTCCCCGTGGAAAAGGAAACTCTGGCAAATGGGGATTTAGGTAAGCAGAGGACCTTTCTAGAGGACTTGATTTAAGTGGCATCAAAGCCTTATGCCTTTGGTCATCAGACCAGTAGGTAACTTCTTTATTGACATACTCTACCCTGCAGCCCAGAAGGTATAAATTTGAAGCACTTTTGCCTCGCTGGGAGCCTGGCACAAATGCCCTGTGCTTTTTTTTTTTTTAAATCAGGGGAATACCAAGTTGTCTTCCAAGTGGTCCTTCTCTCTGCTGGCTGAAATGTTGCCTGGGGTGGTTGTGTAAAATCTGTGGGATAGTGGGTATGGAAGAAGTGGTTGCCTGGCCTCTTGTTTGTTCATTGTCCTGAAAGTTGCAAGACCCTGATCTGATGTACTTTATGAATCAGCTTACTGCCCCAGGACCTGAACATACCTAAAACATCTGGTTAGAGGCTTGTATAGAAAACACTTATGTATATGATGATTAGAACATGAGCCTTGTTGAGTGTGTCTGGTTGTATAGGGTTCATTGGGTTAGTATCTGATCTGTTCTTGGAAGCATTGTCAGTTAAGGGGAATGTTAGAAACTCTGTGCTTTGCTGCTGTTGAGATATGTCACTATCCTAAAGTAAATCCTACCTGCCTTTGAAGCATCAGTGGAACACTCTCCGTCTGGGTTTGGGGGTGTGCTAAACTGTTGCCCAGGGACTGAGGGTTGGCTTGGTGGATATTCATCTTGATTGGTTACCCATCCTGAGGGAAGAGCCAGGTATTGGCTACCTCAGGTCCAAGCTTGGCTGTCACTCTGTTGTCTTTTATGTTGTCAGAACGTTCTTCTTGGGAACAAATGACTCAGCAATAAATCTTTAGACTGTGTGGCCTACATGCCTTTTGGGAAGTAATTGGACATGCATATCTAGATCCTACAATTCTGAAAGCTGAATGAATAGAGGTATATTACTATGGAATTCTTCAGGCTGCTATTTGATTTGTTTTTTTTTTTTTTTAAATGCCTGACCTGATAGAAGGATCTCATTTTTGGAGTAAGTAGGAAGGGAACGTTTTAAATATGCTTCATTTTATTTTATTTTATTTTATTTTATTTTATTTGGGTTTTGATTTTTGGTTCTGGAAACAGGGTTTATCTGGGTAGTCTTGGCTGTTCTGGGCTTGCTTTGTAAACCAGGCTGGCCTCAAACTCAGTGATTCCCCTGCCTCTGCCTCTGCCTCTGCCTCTGCCTCTGCCTCTGCCTCTGCCTCTGCCTCTGCCTCTGCCTCTGCCTCTGCCTCTGCCTCTGCCTCTGCCTCTGCCTCTGCCTCTGCCTCTGCCTCTGCCTCCCTGAGCGCTGGGGTTAAAGGCATGTGCCACTATACCTGGCTTAATTATGCATTTTATTCTTAGGAAATTCAGGATATAAAAAAGGTCTTGATTCCATGTCCCAAAACAAAACAAAAAGAGAAAAAGGAAGAAAGGAAAAGGCAAAAATAATGCCAAAAACCAGCCGTGGCTGTTTTTGGACTTTGTAGCAGAAAGAGTTAATGAGATGGTAGTTTCATGGTGAAGATGATTGTAGCCTATGGCTAGGAGAAACCCATACAGCTCAAGAAAAAAATGATGCAACATTTAGTACAGGATAGCCCTGGCTGAGCCCTTGGGGCTGCCACTCAAAGAGTTAAAGATAGTCTTATTGCTGTGAAGCTCAAAGTGAAGAGGAGACGCTGCAGAGATAGGGACCTGTGTGTTCCAGAGCTGTTAGGTAGGAAAAGGGGGCAGGGAAGGCTGAAGAGTGTGGCCAAGAAAACAGAACGTAGGTCCAACTTTTTTTTCCTTGTTTGACCAGCCTTGGCACTGCCCTCTGCCTCTCCAGGGGAAAAGCTGCAGTTCTGCTCCTGCAACACAAGGAGCAGACTGGAGAATTTAGATCTGCGTCACAGAGCTCAGAGCAGAGAGAGAGAGAGAGAGAGAGACAGAGAGGGAGGAGGGGGACAGAGGAGAGAGGGGGAGAGGAGAGAAAAAGAAGGAGAGAGGGGGAGAGGGAGAGAGAGAGAGCGCGCCAGCATGAACACACAAGCTGTCGATAGGTCTGCTAACAGCAGCCGTGCTGCAGCAGAGAGAGAAATCAAGAAACAAGTCATAGCAACACTGGGCACCAGGTTCTGCCAAGCGTTCAGAAATATATTGGGAGCCAGAGGCCTCTGGGTAGCCTAGGCTAAGATGTCACGCAAGGTGGCACGGGCAGTTCCCATGAGGAAGAGGAATGGGGCAGGAGTGGGTACAAGAGTTGGTGGGGTGACAGTTGAAGACTTAATCAGAGTGGATTCTGGAATATTCAAGACTGCAGCACCTTGTATCTGGACAGGGATTCGGGTCTGCGCAGGAGATGACTGGTGGTCCAGTGGGGCTTGAGGACTTTGATGGCGTAACTCACTTCTTCCCCCACGTATGTATTTCCTGTGATAAGGGCAATGTCTAGGGTATGTGGGTGCTCTGTTTTTTCTCACCTTCTTTTTTGCTTTTTGCTATCTTTATCCTTGGAGTGTTTTTAATTTTTTCTCCCTTAGTGTCAGTTTAAGCCTGACCAGGGTAGAGGAGAGGAGTGAGCCATCCCCGGCTTAACCTCCCACCCTTTACCCTGCTTTCTTCTGGTGGACAGAGGGACTGGTTTTCCAGGTTGTTTGGGTGTCAGTGTCCATCTGTGCTGGTCTCGTGGGGAAGGAAGAAAGGGAGAAGTGACGGAAAGAGGCAAGAAGGACTGTTTTTCCAGGCATGCCCTTATTAAAATGTCTAGTTTTGGGGCATCTGTGATGATGGAGAGTATAAGCATAGGGTAGGGTGTGGGCTGGGAGACATAGGGTGAAACTGGTAGGTTGTCACTGCGTAGTTGAGAAAAGTGGGGAATGGTGACGCAGTCACTGTTGCATCTTGTTAAAAGCTCTGTGGGCACAGGTAGTGAGGCTCCTGGGATCTGTGGGGCCAGCAGAAGGGTTAAGGATGAGCCCAGGTGGTAAGCTAACATTTAAAGATTAAATGTCATCCTTTTGGCGTTGGAAAGTTGTTTACCTTGCGTTCTCTGTGTCTCCATGTTGGCTCCCTTCCAGTTCACATGTGATGGCCTTCCCTGTACTGCTGCATCATTAACTAAGTGACTGAGCTATTCTTCCATTGGCCAGGGGCGGGCTCTTACTTCAGACACTTCCTCTCATTGGTGGGAGGGCCAGTGGCAGGTGAAAAGCTCTTTTTGATTGGTTGAGGACTGGGTATCAAATCTGAATTTGCATTTCACTTGCTTAAAGGGGAGGGGGGGAGAAGCCTAGCAGCTTCTAAAATCTCTTTTAGGGGTGTGCGTAGATGCGTGTGTCTGCCTGCTTCAGACTGCCCACTGGAAGCTTCTTCCTTCACCTTTTTAAAAAAAAATTCAGTCACTATAAGGAAGAGCTTAGAATGCCCCAAACTTTTTTTTTTTTTTTGAGGGAGGAAACTTGAGAGAGGATTGACCAAATTGGAAGAAAATATTTGTCCTCTGCTTTGGTGTCAGAAAAGGGAATTTTCCAATCTGCCACACCTCAGTGTTGCGGCAAAAATAATTCTTGGCTCCCCTGGAAACCATCAGGCAAGGTAGGGCAGAGCTTCTGCTGCTGTCGCCGACACCCTGGGCTTCACACTTAGTAGGCTGTCTCCAAGTGAAGGCATCTGTGCTGGTACTCTGGTCATCCAGAAGTCCTCTGATCAGTTGCAAGAATCTGCATTTTGGAAGTTGCTGCTACCTGTGCTTAGAAAGGTAAGGAATGGGAACTAACCTCAGGGTATTGCTTGGAAACTGGCTGTTGCAAGGTTTCACAAAAAGTGAGTGGGTAGAGGTTTGAAGGACTCCCGTTAGAATGATTTCTCAGTCTAGGGAACCAAGAAATGGAGAATGAAACTGGGGCAGCAGCAGCTGACTTGTATTGGGGGAGGGAAGCTGGAAAATTAGCGTTCTGGCATTCCATCTTGTCTCTCGTATTTGTGGGAGGGGGTTTGCTGGGCCCTGCACCATGCACAGTAACCCCACCCATGACTGCGCATCCAAAGCAAGAACGCAGTGCGTCCTGGGCCTCTGGCCTGGGACAAACACCTCCCTCCTTGTTATATAACTCATGGGTGGCCTGTGCCTTTTCAAGCCTTTGCAACTCTACCTCCCCACCTCTTGGGACTTGTAGCTGAGGGTCTACTAGGGAACAGTGGGAGGTTCCCTCCCTGGATGGGCTAGCCCTTGTCCACTTAGTGACCAAATTTGAGTACAGAAATGGTTTTCTGTCTCATCTGGGCCCCAGAATGCCCTTCTGAATACCTGTGTCACCTATGATCCCTGGGGCTTGGAGGTAGGAATAGAGTCCCTTTCTGGTTTGTGGGAGGACTTTCTGAAGGAGAATTCCTGATAGTATGAGGGAAGGTGAGAAAGCCTATTGGGAGGGGGTTGGCTGTTTCCCTTCCTTGTCTCTAGCTTTCCTTTCCCTGACTGGGTTCACAATCTTTCTAGATTTCTTTGAGGCTGCCATTTTGAAGGTGTCTCTGCTGGTGTTCCACATGGTGGCTGGTACTGGTGGTTTTGCTGGCCCTGCTGTACCAGTTCCAAGGAGTGGGTGGGGATAAGAAAGAGGTCTCTGATAGAGGGATGTAGGCATTGTATAGATATGTGTAATAATGATTGCTGCGGTGAAGGTGGTCTGGAGGCAGAACTGCCTGATTATACCCTGGGTCACAAGCATTGGGTGGGGGTCTAAATAGAAGCCTTCTGGGTCAGAATTCCCGGGCCTGGGATCCCAGCTTTACCAGAAGGCACTTGGCTTCCCTGCCTTAGTCAGCCTGAACCTCAGAAATGTTTCACGAAGTGCCTAGTGTCAGAAGAGAGTGAAGGCAGACACAGCAGCTCATCTCAGACCTAGAGTTTGTGTTTTTTCAAATAGGCTCTGTCTCTGGCAGCCTCCACATGGGGACAGGGGGTAAGGTCCACAGCAGGCAGCAGCATTTGGTTAGATGGCACTGCCTTTCCTCCATGCCCCCTGCCAGGGCCACGATTCTATCTGCTCTCCTTTAGTGAGGCTTCCAGCTGCCCAGCCTTTCTAGGCCCTTCTGCGGATAGCGGCCATCTTGTCTTCCTGCTCAGAGATTTAAAATGGTTTCCCATCATTTTCAGATTGAAAGTCCTTCCATTCAGTAGGGTACTCTGTGCTGTCTGCAAGTGGCCTTAGCTTTCCCAAGAATCTGTCCTCCGGTGAAAACCAGACCACTCATATTTCTCTGCTTTTCTTATCTCCCTATTTTTAATACTGGCATTTTTCATGCCTGTACTCTACCTGTTGCAGGCCCACTGTCTTTATGGACCTTTCCCTAAGCACCATGTAAGAAGAAATCCCTGTAACCACTATAATGAATCTTCTTTCTGTCATGGCATTTTGTTGTGTGTGGTTCCATGTATTCTCTACCAGAATTTGTGTCCCAACGAGAAGCCTAGAGAAGGAGGAGGAAGACATCCATATTCAGACCCTCTGCTGCCGGATGTCATAGTAGACACCTCATGAACTGCTACTTGTTTATTTTTCTTTTTATTATAGCCCTTTAAGGAAAATCCTGTGGGGCTGGAGAGATGGCTCAGCAGTTAAGAGAATCCTGTGGCTGATAGGAACCCCAGCCTTCCAGTCTTTTTCTTCCATGTTTACAAGATGTTAGAAGGTGACACCCTCAAATGTGACTATTTTAAGGATATTGTAAGTTTCTAATGCTATGTTAGGTCATTCATCTGGTCCATACCTACTTTATAACATTCTCCTTTTCCTTCATGGCCAGGTTCAGTCAAGATGATTTATATTTTGTAGTTGAAATGATCAAACCTCATTACCTGCCTTCCTTCTGGAAGAGCAAACAGAAATGGGAAGGTAGGAACAAATGCAGAGGAGGGTAAACCCAGGCATTGAGGTAGGTATAGACATTGGACTGTCATACCAGGTCTGTACCCCAACTCAGTTGGATGATTTTAGACAGGTCATTCTATTTCTTGCCTAAGTGCCCTTAGTTTGTGAAGTAGAGCCCTCCCAGCCTGTTCATAGGAATGCCCATTGGCTGAAGCTCTCTTTCCCTTCCTGGAGACTTAATTTGGGATATAAAATGAGAGGAAAGCAGATGACTAGCAAATTAGGGGAGAACTATATACTTCTGTGCTATCACAGCAATAACAGAAAGGAGGATCTCAGTAGTTTGATCTCAAGTCTACAAGGTGGTGGTGTTTCCCCAGAGGTGAGTACCCCTTTGTTTCTGAAGGGTGAGGTGGTGGTGAAGGCTGTGGGTACAGAAGGGAGGTTAAACAGAGAGTATCTCTGAAAGCCCTTTGATGCTATATTTGTTTCTATTCTTGTTAAATCTTAACAGTGGCTGCATGCTTCCTGATGTTGTTGAATCCTGTGGGAGGGGAATCTGAGCACCCAGATGCCCCTCATCACCAATTCTGGGCTGGAGCTGAAAGTAGTGACGACAGCCAGTAGACAGCAATCTGTCCCTGGTGATGGCTGCGCTCTCTCTCTCTCTCTCTCTCTCTCTCTCTCTCTCTCTCTCTCTCTCTCTCTCTCTCTCTCTCTCTCTCTCTCTCTGTCTGTCTGTCTGTCTGTCTGAAAGATGACTCAGTGTATTGGGAGCTGGGAGATGGAGCTCTCAGCTGAAGAGCCAGAATGTTCTGACAACATGAAAACAGGGAAAACATCTCATTGAGGCTCTGGGCCAATTCTCAGCCTTCAGTCATTTTTAAAGAGGGTAGGGTAGCGAGAAGCCCACTACTGGGCTTTGGGGTGAAGAGACATCAGGCACCTCACAAGGGCCTGGAGACCCTTGGATTCAGAGGACAGAGAGCTGGTTGTATTATTCAGTGAGCTTAGAAAACAGTACCATTTTTCCTTCTTTCCTTCCTACTTTCTTTCTTCCTTTCCTTTGCTTCCTTCCTTCCCTGCTCCTTTTTTTCTTTTTTTTTTAAATTCCTCTCACTGGTCCTCAAGTAGTAGACATATTTACAGAGCCAGGTACCCTTTGAGATTTCTCAGTGAGTCTGTGATGGGCTGGGTGGTCTTGTTGAAGATACATGACTCCTACTTCCCTAGAGTGTGCAAGGAGACGTGACACTATGGTCCCCAGGAATAGGTGCTCCAATGGAGGCATGATATCTGAATACCGTTCATCTTTTGAGCTTTGTATGGATGGTAGTCCACTTCACTTGCCCTAACTTGAAGGCAGCTCCTCTGTAGTATGTCAGCTTCCTCTTTCCTTGTGGTGGCATGTCACCACAAGGAGTTTACTTTTTTTTTTTCTTTCATTTTTCTCGTTTCCTCTGAAATGAATTCCTGTCCCCTTTCTTCCCGACCCCTTTAGCACATTATCTGGTAAGTTGGGGTTTTGGGCTTTTCCTACAGCATTGTGCTGAAGACATTCAGTTCTCCTGCCCCACCCATCATGCCTTCATTTCAATTGTATCCTGGTCGAACCAGTACCCCTTTCTCTCTGTTATCCTTGGCACAGTTGAGGGTGAGGAACAAACAATTTGTTTGGGGATGGGGGACATTCTGGCCCTGAGCTCCATCCAAACTTTTGCCGGGTACCATTTTTAATTCATATATTTTCTAGCAGTGATTTTCATGTAGACATTTGCAACCTGAGTATCTCCTCTTCCAAAGACACACCTGGAATGACTCATTTGGGATCTCCGGGAAGTGTGTCTCTTGGGCTGGGAGCTAAATGGGGGCAGAAAAATATGACTGAGGTTACAGCAGAATGGAGAAGAGCAAGCATAGGAACTAGCTGTCAATACCCACAGTGCTCTCGAAGGTGTCTGGAATCCTTAGCTTTTGTGTCTGAGTAGAGAGTATCTTGACTAAAAAGGCTGCACAAGTTGGGGAGTTGGGGGTCATACTTCTAGGTTCCGAGGTTTGCATTTCATGAAAGCCTGACTGCCATGCTTCAGAAAACTCTGTTTTCTCAGGTTCACTTGTCAAAAGGGTGGTAGATAGGTATTTCTGGTTCTTCTCCACATTGCTCTCCCTAGTGTTATCTTGAATCTGCAGATACTCGTTCTTCACATTGCTCTCCCCAGTGTTATCTTGTGAACCTCAGAGGGCTATTGTCCCAGGGGCTACATAGAACTTCAATTGCAGGTCATTGTTTGATTGGTTTTGTGACCTGAGCCCAGCTGATCTACCTTCCTTTATCATCCTAACAGAGAACTCTACAGAGTACAGCTCCATCTGTAAGTAGGTGACAATCTCTTGGCATCGCAGGCTCAACTGAGGATGATGTTTGTGCATCTAAGCCATTATACTAGAGCAGTTTGCTTGCGTTTTTCTGGAAAAGGAAAGAGGAGCTGCTTGGCCACCTGCTTCATGGGTAAGTGTTCATCTTAAATGTGTTCTCTGCTTTCAAATATGCAAGGTATTAAATAGGTATTTGTAATCCTGGGCTGCCATACATTCTTTCTCTCCTATGTGCCCTACCCTTTATCCTTCAGAAGGAAAGCCTGGAATTCACTGTTCAACTACCATATATCTTCCTTAGGCTCACACTTTAGAAACCAGTTTTCCCTAAAATGGATCCAGGAGCCATGGCTGTGGTGAGGAATGCTAATTCCGTGAAAGACCCTGGTGCACTCACTGTGTCCAGCTTGTGCTGAGGCTCCTAGCCGCCTGGCTACATGATGGTGGGCCTTGCCAGCATGTGACATAGATGTGCCAAGTTCTAGGTCTAAATTTCTAGGCTGGTAGGAACCTCAACTATATATATCCTTGAGCTAAGCAATTCTTATCAGATGTGTCTACCCTTCCCTGTGAGAGAGAAGTACTTCTATCATAACCACAATGTGAAGAGCAGTTATCTCCAAGGGCTAGAAGGTGTATGTGTCCATATCAGGCTTGGGTCATACTTACTCTTCTCTTTTCCTTTTTCAGATGTTGATAAATGAAAAATCATGCTGGATGAGGTTGCTGAGGTGGGATGAGGCCAGTAGGATTTCCTTAAAGAAGGAAAGCCTTGAAGCACTCCATGTGGCCAAAGGTGGTTATGCCCTACACCAAATACCAGCTTCCACTGTCTCCTGTTTCTTGCTTGACTTGCTCTACTCAAGGATATATTTTGAGCATTCTATACTCTTTTGGACCCTTTACTCTCTGGGCTTTCCTCTACCCCTTCTTTTCCTTCCCTTTGATTTTTTTTTTCTTTAGAATGAATGAGAACATTCTCAGCTACTGGTCCAAGAGCCATATTTGTTCTCTCTCTTCTTTGTCTTTACCCCCATTTAACAAGGCAGAGAGAGGTAGTTGTCCTGGGAAGGAAGGTAGGTAGGGAATAAAAACCCATGGTGTTGGGTGGTAGGGCATGGTAGGTTAGATAGTCTTTTCCTTCTTGTAGGTACTGTTGAACTACTAATTTGTGTGGTTCCTTGAACTAGGTCCATGATGTAACATGGACCTAGTCTTGTTAGTAGATTAATATCAGGCTGCTGATTAGAAACTAGAGGCAACAAAGGAAAGGTCTGATCCTATAGATGAAATGTGGCTGCCCTCTGGATCTGTTCCCTCAAAATATACCATTTAGCACCTCCAAAAATTGTCCTTTTTTTCCATTCTTCCATTCCTGGCTTTTCAGTGAAAGGATAACTAGCAGAGTGCTAGCATAAGGGCAGCCTGCTCAGCTACCTAGGCTGTGAGGTATTTGGAAGATATCTGGGCAGCACCATAGACAGGGTGTGGCAATGGCTAGGTACCCAGGTTTCTTTGGCTGCTGATACCTAACCTGAGATTATTCAAGGTTATTTAGCTCCCCATATCATCCCTGAGGTCCTAGGAGCTTCCCAGGGTACAGACATGTTCTTTCCTTTGCAGAGCGGGTATCTGTCTTACTCTGGGCATACTAAGCCTTAAAGGGGCTTAGGCTAAGACTGGAATCTAGAGTTTAGACTAGGCTGAGCAGTAACTGAATTCTGAATTTTTCCATACTTGAAATTTTCCTTTGAATGAATCATTTTTTTCTTTAGACTTTCAGTCGTCTTCAAAGTATCTCTAGGCACTTGACAGGGAAGTGTTTTTCCTCTGCCTTAAAATAACAGCAGTGTTGAGTTAAAGTGATGATGTCCCTCAGAACTGGGAAGACAGGCAATCCCATTGTAGACACAAACCAGAAAGCAGACAGCAGGTTCTTGCTTTGACTTTCAGAAGTCTCTGTCCATCGTTGCTATAAGTGTTCTTAGCCAGTAGGACCAGTGGGAACTAACAGCCGAATGTCTAGGGTCTAAGGAGAAAAGGAATAGTCCTAGGTAATTCTGCTGGTTCCCCGTGGGATCTCAACCCCAGCCATCTCATGCAGCTACTCTGCTGACATTGTGTAGATGTATTTATCCTTCCTGACCTCTCCCACTACTGTCCAACGAAGACTAATGAATCCCACCTCACATGTTTATTGTCTTGTCTCTCCCTTTGAGGCAAGCCTCTGAGATCCTTGCCAAGCAAGGTCAGTTTGGATGAGTTGTCTGTTACTTCAAGGAGCTAGATAAATTCAGTCACTGCCTAGTGGTGTGTGAGGGACAGCTGGGGATTGGAGGGGCTGAACTTTAAACTAAGAGATAAGTTCAATCAGCTCTGCAGCTGGGAAGCAGAAAGGAATCTTCAAGATGAGCCCCACTGGAGGGCTGGAGCCAGATGTGCTTAAGCACCTTAGCTCTTGTAGGCACCATATTCTTAGGCCTGACTCTGGTGACCTCTGCTACCATTCACAGCCTTTGCGGGAGTGGGAAAATGGGTGGGGAGCAAAGAGGAACTTCGTTTTGCCTCTTGTCACACAGCTGTCTCTGTGAATGAATTAGGTCTGTACCACCCTACCCATTTCCCTCTTTCAGACCCTCATCTAATGCCTTGCCCCTAGTCACCAGCCTTACTTTTGCTGTGACAGGCAACCGTATGTTGCCAGCGAAGCAGGCAGTGTAGTCAGCATGCCTTGAGTGGGATCTAGGCATGCCTGGAACATTTTCCTTGACCTCTGAGTCTCTGAGTTCTGGAAGACAGCTGTAGTACTGAAGCCAAAATGACATGGTTATAGAATGCAGGGTACCCTACCCAGGACCCTGATTTGTTCACATTATCTGGGTTCCACTGAATCCTTTTTTTTTTTTTTTACTGGGGCTATGAACTGTTCAGTAAATATCGTGGCTCTATCCTCTGGCTTGGATGTGTCCCCAACACTGCAGCTTTAGAAGATGTGAACTCTCACAGGTCACTTTTTTATACTTATTGCCTGCCTCAGAGATAAGTAAGAGATACTGCTTTTTTAATCAACCTGCCATCTGTGGGAGGTCCTTGTTTTCCTTTATTTTCTGGTCAGTGGCCATGAGAAAAGCATGCACTGGGTTTGGTTATTTGCTGGCTCTTCCAACTGCTTATGGGCTGATAAGCAAGAAAATACTCTTGAGGCCTCATAGTCTGTGCAGATCCTGCTACTGTGGAATTATGCCTGTGTGAGTAGAGTACAGGGAACCATATAGGGCCATGGTTCTTTGTGGTTGGATAATAGATACAAGTCAGGAGGGTGTGGGAAGCTGTATCCAAATGGCTAGATGCTAGGCAGGGTAGAGCCGGGATGAATCTCTAAAGAGACAAAGAGATGTCATCAGATATCTTGGTCTCCATGTGCCATCCATGTCTCCAACCCTGGTAACACAGATATTATTTCCTTTTTATTGTTAGTGAAAATGTAATGATTAAGTGAACTGACTTAAATGAAAGTCACACAATTGATGAGTGATGTTGAAATTTGATTCAGCACTTCTGATTCCAAAGCCTTTCATATATATTTCCTAAGGAGGAGGAATTACTTAGCCTGGCTACCTTATCGACCTCTTCCCAGGTAAACAAGTTCTGAATCCTGAAGTTGAGTACATGGAACAGGAGTTTTTCCTCACTGTTAGGCTGAAGTCAGACATTTTTGTGAATTAACATCCTCAAGAAATTATATAATCTCCAATGAAAGCAAACTTTCTATGTCCCAGTAATGCTGTGCACACTTCCTTTTCTGGAGAGGTGAAGGAGATGTTATTTGGTGTCTGTTGAATGGTGAATCAATTCTCTTCTATATGTTGCTGTATTGCTAGGAGCCGGACATTCAGAGCCCCATTGTCAATAATATAGCAATATAAAATACACATTAGCCATAGTTAACACTGTGTGTGGATGGAAGAGGAAGATATCACTCATTGAAAATATGGTGATTAATTTCTGTCATGTTAGCACTCAGGAGGCTAAAGCAAGAGCCTTGAGTTCCAAGCTAGCCTGGGCTATATAGTGAGACCCTGTCTCAAAAACAAAAACAAAAATACCCCTCCTCTCCCCTCCAGAAAACATAGTGAGGAGAGAGGAAAGAAGAGGCCAGATGATAGGCATGTCCTGAAGGACTTCAGTCTCCTGGAAAACCATGTTAGTTGGGGTAACTTCCAAAGGTTAGAAAGGATACTAACTCCTTTTTTCCCTAGGCATTAAAAAATCCTTCCAAGTTCTCTGTAGGTCACAGAAGCATGTTCTAGGTTAGGAGTCAAGGTAGGAGGAGAGGTCAAACTCTGAGCCACTAGTTTAATGTTTTCATTTTATATGGCTGTGCTTAGCCTTTCTCTTCTTCCTTCAGCCTTCATCAGGCATCAGCTCCATGCCTTTCTCATCTGTGCATCATGGGGAGCAATTCAGGCTAGGTCTTTGCTAAGCCACTAAATATGTACCTGAAGTCTCTGCTGGGACCATGGTTTCTGCAGGAAATGGATAGGACCAGATTGGGAGAAGTCACATTGTGTTAGATGCTTTGTATACTCTGTACTCTAGGAGGTCAAGGCCAGGGGCACTAAACCCCAAGTGCTTCCGCTCTATATATTCAACTTCAGGATTCAGAACTTGTTCATCTGGGAAGAGGCGGCTAAGGTGAGCCAGATTATGCAATTCCCTCCTCCTTGGCCTAACAATGTTGCTTAGACTTCTCAAAATATAGGAGCTGTCATTGGCTGAAGGAGCCAGAAGCTGCATAGGGTATGTGTGATTAGGGGTTAACAACATAACTAGGTAGGTCAGGGAAAATGGGTTTATGCTGTTTTGTGTTCATGCTATGTCCTCAGTTTACTTGTCTGTAAAACAGGTTTTGAATGAAGATTGTGTTAGAGCCTGTCCTGGACGTTTGTGGAAGTTTTGCTTAGCTAGAAATTTGGTGCCTGGAAAATGAACCTAAGTTGCTGGGAGAAGGGAGGGATCTTGAAGGCCTAAGAGCTATCAAGTTTTGTTCCAAAGAGGCATCCTAATGCTAGTATGAATGATAGTTGGTGATGGGTTTTAGAATGGGTTTTTGGATGGGTGGCAGTGAAGAGAAGGGGTTAACTGAATGAAAGTATCTAGTGAGGACCTACTAGGTGACAGGATATGACATCTTAGAGACAAGTAGGAGATATGCATATGGGAGCTGGCTGTAGTGCAGGGCTTTGATTGAAAGACCTATATGTTTAAGAAAAGTATTCTATTCAAGGCCTGACCCTGTGCCAAGGGGACTTTGCATTTATTTATCCTTCTTTTATTATGTAGTTAGGACTCTAGCCTATCTGCAATATGACAAAAAAAAATCTCCAAAGCTGCCTGGTTAGGAGATCATGAGTCAGGGAATATGTGAAGCATTCTTAAGGATATAAGGAGCCTTAAAGTCACTACATACACTAATGTGATATCTTCACATTAGCTGGTTCTCTGGGTCCTTGCAAACCCTGAGCAGAGATAGAGCATTACTGTTATCATGACTAAACTGAGCTAGGATGATCCCTCTCAGGAACCGATTGCTTGTTCCTAGCTTTGGACTTCTAACCCAGTCTCCTGCTCCAGCTAGACCGGTGGTTGGAGTAGAAGCATTGAGGTCTTTGGCAGTGTTCTGGATCTCTGAAACATTCATTTTCTACTTTGTACATTGGAGAGAAGGAAAGCTCAGAATGTTTTTATTATCCTTTCTGCTGTTTCTCTGACTGCCTAGAGCTCTTGTGCTAGCTAGTTTGCACATCTTGACTAGAATGTTCCTGGAGACATTTTTGTTAAGCTATTTGACAGCTTTATAGAGCTTTTCCTGTGAATTCATGCATACTTCTGTTATGTGTTGCTCACTGAGAGAGGAAGATTCACTGTGGCATCTGAGATTTTCCCATCCTATTTTTGAGGGATGCCTGGAGCTTTCTCAGTATGTGTGTTGTGTCTGTGTTACCTGTTTGCTGGCTAACATGTATCACAGCGCTGGCTAACATATATCATAGCACTGCTTATGTGCTGTATAGTTAGATGCTAGAAGTACTGAAGTCAGCTCAGAACCATTGCTTCATAATCAAGTGGAAGAATAGGCCTCCCCTGTATAGCAGGAGTGATGGGCCTCAGGCTTCTTTGAGTTCCAAAAACAGTCCTGATTCTTTGAAGGGGTTGAGTATTGGGCTGTATCACTGCTTGGCTCTTCAGTGTCTAAGTGACCTTTATTTTAATAGACCCAGGGCTTCAATGAATGGCTAGAGAAATGCTTGCTTCATTTATCATGGACTTGGGCATGAAGGGTTATACTTTCTCTGCTAGTGTTCCCTTCAGAACAGTTGAGGTTGGACAGGGTCGGCAAACATCTGTATCTGTTTATAAATGTCTGTCTCCATGAAGGAATATTTGTTTCTGAATGGGAAGGTACATGGGAGCACTTTTGATGGATGCCTTTAGCAGCCTTCTATAACTTTGTCCTGTATTAGAGCTGGCTCTTTCTAGTCCCTTGGAGAATGAAAAAGAGAGTATATCCAACCCAAAATATTGAGAGAAATTCATGTAGATGTCATGAAAGGCCTGTTTGTAACTTTGCTGAGTTAATTGGATTACTTGATTTGCTGTGTTTTAACTTCTTTAGTTCTTTATACATTCTGGATATTAGCCCTCTGTCAGATATAGGGTTGGTGAAGATCCTTTTCTAGTCTAAAGGCTGTCGTTTTGTTCTGATGACAGTATCTTTTGCTTTACAGAAGCTTTTGAGTTTCATGAGGTCCCATTTATTGATTGTTGATCTTAGAGCTGTTGGTATTCTGTTCAAGAAGTTGTCTCCTGTGCCAATAAGTTCAAGGCTCTTCCTCACTTTTTCTTCTAACATATTTAGTGTATCTGGTTTTATGTTGGGTCTTTGATCCACTTGGACTTTAGTTTTGTTCAGGGTGATAAATATGGACCTATTTGCATTTTTCTACATGTAGATATCCAATTAGACCAGCACCATTTGAAGAAGATGCTATCTTTTTTCCATTGTATGGTTTTGGCTTCTTTGTTAAAATCAAGTATCCATAGGAGTGTGGGTTTATGACAGTTGTATTAAGTATGGAAAATCCTATGTCCTTTTGAGTTATTGCCAGCAGTAGATTTAATATTAGAAGGCTTAATAGACAGGCTGGGGATAGTTAAGTTGTATCTTAAGCTCTCAGTTGCTATTGCCTTTCTTCCTTTTCTATTTCCTACTCTCTTACATTCCTTAGCCATTTCTGAATGCAGTCATTTCAATTTATGAAGGATTTGATCCACCGATGCTGTGAAATGAGGTTTTTTTTTCATTTAATTTACACATGCCTTTTCATGCATTCTTTCTACTCTTTAAACCATGCTCAGATATCTTATAATACCAAATTCAGAGCAAATGCTGTCAAACAATTCTTTTAAAACTTCTTTAGAGGATAGTAGCAAAAAAAAGTTTTGTGTATATATGGTAGGAATGCAGTTCATATTTAGATATACATGTTCTTGTACAATGATTTGGAGAGGAGGGATGCAGAACCTGAGGATATGGAAAGCTGACTATAGTTGGTGCAGTTATATTGCTACATTTTTGAAGTACAGTTTTTCTGGTATCAGTGAATAAGTGACTTCAATTTGGAGTGTAAACAGTTCCCACTGCAGAGACTCTACTATGTCCAAGGTTTAGCTGCCTAGACCCTGGCAGAGATCAGTTTGCCCTATAGTATGTACCTAATTTTGTGTGGTGGTTAGTTAGGTATGCGAATCCTATACCTATTTAGCTGCTTTTTCTTTTCAGCATGAATCCTAATGGTCTTAGATGCCTAAGACCTTGGATGTCATTCTGTTAAGTGAGAAAGGCCAGAGTGACGTGGTACAGAGAGGGAGGGGATACTGCCTCTGGGCCAACTGGCTGCTCTCCAAAACAGGTGAACTTTGTGTTTGAAAGGAATGCATTTAATCTTTTGGGCCTAATAGAAGTTACTTGTATTTTCTCTTCTTTTACCCATCTTTTCTCTCCTTTACCCCACCTCCACCCTTGCTGCTTCCCCAGCCACTAAAAAATTTAATCTGTGGACAACAATACAATTATAAAACTTTGGAAACAAGAGGGTGCAGCAATAAGAAAGGGGGCATGTTGGGAAGATGCCAGGCTTGTGATGGAGCCTGTGAGAGTCCAGTTGGCTGAGTACCTAGGTGCCTGCCCTGCCCAGTGCTAAGCTATTCACAGTTCAGAAGAGTCAGAACCCAAATGAAAGAGGACAGAGAGGAGTTTGTAAAGAGGAAGTTGAATGTCCCCCTGTGATCTGATGGGAATGCACCAAACTGTGAAACTTCCTTCTCTGCCTCTCCTAACTCTTCTCTTTTCCTTCCTTTTCCATTTTCTCCCTTCTGTCTCCCTTCTCCTTCCACCTTCTCATTGTTCTTGAGACTAGTAGGCAGAAGTTAAGAAAACAGAAAGGAGTTAGAATAGCAGTATAGATGCTGCTAACTGGCTGGGCCTGCCAAAGATGAGACAGGGTTTGGGGCTTGTGTTGCCTACAGGCTCAAACCAATTTCTGCTAAGCCCAGCATACCTCCCTACCTGGGGCAGTGCAGCCACATACACATCAAAATGTATGCCCCAGTTTGTGTGCTGCCAGGTGGGTGCCCAGGTACTATCGGTCCACCCTGTCTTCCTGGTACCTCTTTAGGGCTGTGCTGAGGAGGATGGTGAACTGAAATGCACTGTGATATGAGTGTTTTTGCCCTCCACAGGAGGAGCAAGGCTTGTTGGAGAGAGCTTTGTTGTAGAAAACTCCTGAAACCCAGTGAGTAGGTACATGGTCCAGTGAGTATGGCACCAGATGAGATGCTATATCTGTTTCTTCCCTTGTTCCTTGGCAGTAAGAGAAGAGTTGACTAGTCCTGGCTGGATAAGGTATGTAAATTGGACTTTAGTATCTCTGTCTGACCTGATTAAGCTGGTATCTCCTTACTGAATCCTTCTTTGAGCCAAATAGACCATTTGGGAGTGTTAAGGAAATGGGCTGTGTGGGTCTAGGGACATGAATTTTGGTAGGCATTTGGAGATGACAAGCAGGCTTCTCTTTCATTTTGTAGCATGCTTCAACTTCCATGAAAGTGGTTATGGGCTGTTTCTCCTCCCTGTGAATGCAAAACCCTCTGCCATAGCCAGGTACATCACACTCTAGCCTTCACTCTGTACTTGCACTCCTTTACCTGGTGTTTTTCATCCCAGAAAGCAGCGTGCTAACATGCCCTGTGTAGCCCAGATACTATGCCAGGACTTAGTGCCATGTATGGAATTGGACTGAGTTTGGGAGCTTTTGAGACCCATGGCTTGTTTAGTACCACTGAGGAAGGGACAGAAGACCTAACTTTTACGAATGTGGTTGCCTAAGAACATAGGTGTCCAAATCTCTGATTCAGTGAAGCCAGGAGAGCCAGCACTGGCCCCCATAGGCTTCTGAAGCCTTTGCTTCTCTCGTGGTTACCCAAGCAGGCACCTGAGAAACATGTTGGGTCTCCAGGATTTTATGCCTACTTGGGGAGTCAGTGGTCACTGATGTTAGGCCAACAAGCTCCTAATTCCCCTTTAATTGATGGATTCTCAATATATACCCCTCATTTTATCACCAAAAAGACCTTCCCTAGCCTTGCCTCCCAAAGATGAGTTCTTCTAACTGGTGAGAACTCATAAATTTTCAGAGGCAGGCAAGAAAATGGATGCCGGGCTTCTGGCACCCTATCCCACTCTGGCTGGAAGTCTCATCATACACATAGCTATGACTCAGCACCCAATGCTGGGTCAAGAGGGAGAAGCTATTGCCTGGCTGGAACCTTCCCACATTCTGCATGTGAGCACATCAGACAGTAGACATCACTGGCTGGGCCAGCAGGGTGAGGTTCCTGGGGCAAGAACTTCCCCCTCCAACCCATTTTCTTTTCATAATTTAGGGGTTTTTGTTCTGGACCCAGGATATTTAGGATTCTAAAAACCATAGCATTGGTCATAAACTAAAGTATAAGAAGTCCTTTTAATCCTTTTCATTTTAAAAATTTTTTATTACTTTATTTTATTTACATTGCTGTTCTGCCTCCATTTATGTCTGTGTGAGGGTGTCAGATCTCCTGGAACTGGAATTACAGTTATGAACTGCCATGTGGGTGCTGGGATTTGAATCTGGGTCCTTTGGAAGAACAGCAAGTGCTCTTAACCACTGAGCTATCCCCCCAGCCCCTTAATTTTTTTTTAAACCAGTGGTCTATAGTGTTTAAACTTTAGTTGTACTGTTTGGTCTTCATGGGTTGTTTTTTCTGTGTGTTAATTTTGTCTCTAGACAGAATATGACTTTTCCATATTACTGTACCTCTCTTGATGCTGTTTCTGCCTTTGCTTGGGTGTATGTGTGCATGTGTGCATTTTTGCCAGTTTTCCCTAACTTCCTCTTTACAGATGAAGACACTGAAGACATACAGTACTATGGCAGGGCCCTGTTTTCAGCATATAGACAAGCAGGTTTTCTGATTTACTAAGGAGTTACATTGCCCCTCTGTGTCCCATGCCTTACCTGAGGAATGTCCTGTCATGGAAGAGTAGAATGGCCTCCAGAGAGAAATAGGTACAGAAACAAATGGAGTTTGCAGAGTAGTGTCTCAGATTTCTTCCCTGCTCTGTTGCCTTTTCAGGACTGCTAAGTGAGGCAGAGTGGTTTCTTTTCTAGACAACCCATCAAACCGTGTCGCTTAACGTTTACTTGAAGCCATTTAATTGAGAAGGCAGATCACATTTCTCTCACTGAGAACAGAGCCCTTAGCAGCCCAAGGTTTTCATGGGCTGCCTTCTTAGAAATCCAGGTGACTCTCAGGCCTGGTACCAGAGAGCTTTCTAGACTTTATCAAATCATCCAGCTATTCCAAACTAGTGAAGCATTACCACTGTTGCAGGACATTTGATCCCATTGTGAACCCCAAGATTGTGAGCTGTAAGACTCTGTTTCTTATTTGGTGTGGTTGAGCCCTAACACATACCTTTTATCCAAGAACTTTCTGTTTATTGTAAACAGGTGATTATGGTATGGTTCACCTAGCTCTAGTACACACCTTTAATCCAAGAGCTTTCTGTACACAGGATTTAGTAAAAGTTAATCCTAGGTCAAGAGATGGAACAAGAAACTAGCTGACAAGAATTAAAGAGTAGGAGGGACTTTGAGTTGGGTATTTAAGACAACAGTGTAGAAGTAGAAGGAGCTTTAGCTCTCTGGCTTTTGGGGCTTTTGAGCTTTGTGGTAGCAAGCCTTTGGCCTTGGGTTTTTTAGCCCTTTCCTCCTGGGCTGTCAGCTGAGCTAGTGAGCCTTTTGGGCTTTTTCCATAAGGTCCTGAGCTGAGTAGGAAAACTGTGTGCTTTCTCTGTACCTCACTGAGGTAGCAGTTTAACTTTATTAAATCCTGTATACACAAAGTTCTTGGATTAAAGGTGTGTGATAGGGCTAGCTGAACCACGCCATAATCACCTGTTTACAATAAACAGAAAGTTCCTGGATTAAAGATGTGTGATAGGTCTCAACCACACCAAACAAGAAACAGGGTTTTACAGTTCACAATTTTGGGGTTCACAATGGGATCAAGTATCCAGCAACACAGCACCTTGTTTCAGAAAAGGGACATTGCTCAGCTGATCATGAGAATCCTGCTTTTTGGGGGTACTGAAGCATGAATGGGGTTGGGTGGTTTGAATGGTAGGACTACTTTTCTTTCCCTCTTCTGTAGTTTACTGCTTAAATCATACTCTGATTCTTATCTACCAGAAAACAGGGTTTGAAGCCCAAGGGTGGAACCTTTCCTTCAGTGGTAGTTTCCCCATGCCAGGCACAACACCTCCCCTGGGCCTGTGTGGTACTTTACTTGCTGGGGTAGGAAGAAAGGCTGCTGAGGACCAAAAAGGAACAAGGTGTTTTCTCAATGGTAGCCAACCGAGCTAGCCTTAGAGAAAGCTTTCTAAAGCTGAGGTAGGAAAGTGGGAGTGGCAGCTGAGGGAGTGGGTGGGGAACTGCTAAAAGAGGGCAATAGCAGGAAGGGTGAGGCCTGCAGGATATCTCTCCTTAGTATAGAAGAAAGGGCACTGAAGATATTAGCAATAGGAAGTTGCTAAGAAAATTTGGCTGAGATGGAAATCAGAAAAGCTGAGTATTATCATATGCAAAACTCATCTCTTCCCTTTGTTTACAGGATTTTGACCCTTGTTAATAACTGCTGTCTAATCTATTTACAACCTAAAGTCCCATCACTGGTTCCACAAGGCTCTAATTTTGGCAACTAATGTCACTGTCACTCAGCCCATTGTGTAGATGTACCTGCACTCCTCTGTCTATAGCTGAGGTCATGGAAAGCCCCAGGGAAGCTGCTGAGCCTTCGGTTTCTCCTCTGGCTGGTCCAGATTCTTAGAAGCTATGCAATAGGCAGTGTCAGAAGCCTCATTGCCATCATCATCCCTATGCTGGGGAGAACAAATTTTAGATAAATTTTTAAAATATCTTGTTTTGTTAGAGGGTCATCTAACAAATGATAAGATACCAGCTTTCAAGGTCATTCTGGGTTAATTCAGATTGTGAACCTGTGGGTTATGGGATGGAGAAGAGGAACATATGCTTTTTGAATAATACTTGTGGAAGAGTTGTCCTGGCACAGGTGACACACTTGTGTTCAGTGGTTAACATCTCATAAGTCACTGTCCTGAGTGTATAATGTATCTACAAACTTTATGCATCTTGGGAAATATTACATCAATTCAAGACATTACAAATGTACATATGTTGAATGGATTTGGTTTTTACTTTATTGTATTATAATAATGTGTAAAGTCATACAGGAATCAAACTTTGCATTGGTCTTGTCTGCTCATGGTTTGGGCTGTGACTCTGATGTTGCTCTGAAAAGCATTGTATAGCGGTCATCTGCTTCTGATAGGCAAGGTGATTATCAGGGCTGAGACTGGATCTTCTGACTGCACTTCTCTGCTTTCTTCAGTGAGATCCTCTTCTTCTGGAAGCTGGTTTCACATGGTGGCTTAGATTTTTCCATCTTTGTATCTAGCACCATTTGAAATCAGTGTTTTAGGAGTAAGAATTGCAGCGCAGCAGAGAGTAAACTACAGAGGAGCAGCTATATACAGGACTGACTCTCTCCTTCAAGAAATCATGGGAAGACTTGAATAGTGAAATTTTCTCGTCTGGTTTAGAGGTTTTAATTGGAAAGTTTTTCTGTTCAGAATAAAGGGTATGATCAGGGACAGAGAGTTATCTACTTTATCCAGCATTCCATGAGTGGGGGAAGATAGCTAGGGCCTGCACTGTTCATCATTCAGTGATGTTCTGGGTGTTGATTATAGCAGGGAAGGGGGTGAGGGCTCTGTATGTGGAGGACTGCTTCATTCACATCAATACTGCCTGCCTGTACCTGGAAGATGCCTGGAGCACTCAGTCCTGGTTTTATCACAGCTGAAAGCAGACTTGTCACCTGCCTTGAGGTTCAGACCTGAAGACCACCACTGGCCCATCTCTTACACAGGCTGACCGATTTCTCCTGGTGTTCAGAGTCTGTTTCTGTCTAGCACCATTTGAAATCGGTTATGATGTAGGGGGAAAAGCACCAGCCTCAGAGCCTTGTGGCGTCTGGTCAGCAGCAGCCTGTCATTTCCTACATGAGCAGAGCAGAGAAGGAAGAACACAGTTTCCTAACTTCTTTAATGCATATGTATGTGATTTCAGAAGTTAGAAATCACTTAATGGTTTCTTTTTAACTAAATTGTTGTAATTTATCTGCTATCCTCAGTTGCAATTTCTGACATGTAGTACTGTTATGAATTGTATAAACTGGTTGTTGCTGAATAATCTTTCTGTTAAGAGTATGTTGATGCATCCCACCTTTAATAAATAATTTGCTATATTCAATTTATTATGTCTGTGTTTTTATCTGTTCTTTTTCATTCATAACTCTATGGCAATGAGAACTGGGCCCTACAAAGTTAATTTACTGTGCCAGTCATAAGGAATTGGAAGTAGGTTGCTGCATACAGATATTAAAAATGATGGTCATTAAATGGGAATGAAATTATAAGGATGAAAGATTAGCAGAAACAGAAGGTTGGAGCTCTAGGCTGAGGGATTTTACTATTCTTGGTTCCAAGAGACCTGTGAACTCTGACTCTCCTCCTGTGTTGCTTGCAGGGAACTTACTTATCCATACTGTCATGTGGCCCTTAATGGGGAGCAGGCTACTTTCAGTTGCATTTGTAGCAGATGGAGTTCTACTTTCAGCTGATAGTTTATTTCAGCCCTTAAATAGATGGTGAGACAGTTTTGTAAAACTGTTCAGAGATTTGCCAGATTGGACAGCACTCGGGGGCAAGGTTCCTTCTTGGAGAGCCTTCAGGAAAAAAGCAGGTGGCCCCTTCCATAGGGGCTGCATGGCTAACTATGAACTACCGACAGTACAGTCATTTCAAGCCAGTAGGTTTCAACAACTGATGGCAAATGCACTGCTCAGGAAACTTTTTCTGAGCCTACATACCAATAGTCTTAACCCAGATGGCTTTCTTGTCCATTTTGCTAGAAGTAGGAGGTTGCTGGAGCATTTGCTAGAAAGACTTCCCAGAGACTATGATCCATCCTGTAGTTGCAGAGCTATTTCAAGCTTTTGATTGAGAATCCATGTCCTAAGTCCTAAGATGTAGTGGCAGGAATAGCTAAGTCCCTCAGCTGTATTTTTTTAATTTGCCCCACTAAAGTACAAGACTGCAGCACCTCTAAGTATGACAGATTGGGTTTGTGATATTAACTACAAATTAAGCCTTTTTTATATAACATAGCTAACCTGTCCAAAATTCCCAATTAATTTGTATTGAAAATATAATTAAAATATTCCCAAGGTCAGGAGTCTAGTTCTTCTTAAATGAGTTAAGTGCTGGGCGACAGTTTAATATCAAAACACAAAAACAATGATTTAAGTTTTTTATAAAAATTTATAATACCCTCAACTGAATGCTTAAACTACCTCAACAAACACCTCTCAGCTATTTTTTATCTAGATGCTTTACATAAAATTGTCACTCTGGGATAGTTTTTCATAATTGACTGGTAACGTAGATTTTGGTTTTGGTAACGCCCTCCTGAGTCAGGCTTATAAAACCACGTTGTCAACCCAGGTAGAAAACCTTTTGTTGACACATTATTAAATTAAGCCTTACCGGACTTTTTAGAAGTGACTACAGTATATTTTTGTTAACTGGGGAAGCTCTGCAACGAGATTAGTATATCAAATGAGTTAAGTGTAGTTGGTCTAGGCCTTCAGTATTGAAGCTGGCACACAGACTTGGGAATAGCTAGCACACTATACTTTTTAGAGAAGCCTAAGATAGTTTTAGTATGTTTTTTTCTGGGGCACACTTTGGTCATTGAAAGAATGATCCTCAGGTCCCATGCCTGCAAGCAAGTACTATTTTAGCTAGTCTCAGAATGAGGCTTAGGTGAATCTAGTGTGCAGCCATGGTTGAGGGCCATTTCTGTATTTCTGAAAAGGCTGTACTATATTGGTTATAGTTCTATGCTACCAGCTGTTATGTTGGTGAATACATTTCCTGTCACTGCTGTAACAAATTGGCACAAATGTGATGTCTTAACACACACTTAACATTCTTAGCAGCTCTGAGTAACAGAAATCTGACATCGTTTTTACTGGACTGAAATCAAGGTACTATCAGACACAAACCCTTCAGAAATATGAAGGAAAATAGGTTTCTTGACTTTGTTTATAAACAGGCTGTGTTCTTTGGCTTGCCAGCAGGGTCACATTTTGCTTCTGTGGTCACACTGTCTTCACACTGTCTTTCTCTGATCAGTGTTCACCTTTTAACAAGATCATGATGTTATTAACCTGCACATCAATTTGAGAATCATTGCTATGGAAGATTACAGAAGGAATTCTTCATGGCTTAAGCTCACCTCAAGTACAGACTTAGTATTTTTTTATGAGACTTTGTATGTGGAGGTAGGTAATCAGATGACTTAATTTTTCCAACACCATACTTAACGTGTTCACCTAAACATTAGATATTCCCTAATTCCCAGTGAAGCCACAAGCCCCAAACACTAGAGCTCCTGTTTCTGGTGGTTCAGCACAGGGTTTAGCATTGCAATGTACAACAGTCTTCAGAGCTATTCCTCACATCAGTCTTACTACCTATACTCAGGTCTTACTGGGTTTTGTCCAGTCATGTCAGGTATCAAAGTGGATCATTTTTCAGCATTGTGTGTCAATGTGTTCACCTGCTGTATGTATGTAAGCAAGAAGGGAAATTATGCATTCACCTCTGTCCCCAGTATCATATTTTCCTCATATTTCAAAAGTGAATAACAAAATGTTACTTTCACAAAAGCAGAAGAGAACTAGTGTTTTACGTGGTCTAAAATAAAATTAATGGCTCTGGAGTCCCAGCAATGACAGCCTCACAGTGAAGGGCTAAGAGGACTGTCCAATACCCAAAACAGTCCACAGGAGGGCAGCAGTGCTATGGTCTCAAAGGTTGACTGCTCATTTAGGGTAATCTCTGGATGAGCCTAGAGCTCATAGTGATACATAGGGAAGAATAGTTATGTATTGTATTCACTTAATCCTGAATCACTTCTAGAAATTAGTACGTTATTAAATTCTGCTCTTAAGTAGGCAAAATGTTAAAATATATAAAATCCAGTCTTGGTTAAAATGTTAGCTCTCTGGTAACTGTAGAATTGCTTATTTCCCTTAAACCTTAAAATTACTCTAAGATGCAATTCAAATTCCTTTACGCCTTAGGTCTTTCTAGCATAATTCAGATGATTTATTGTTGGTTACTGTAAACAGTCTGTATGTATATTTTATGCCAACTAAAAATATGCTAGAGTCACATGTTTATTATCTAAAATGCTTTAGATCAATGTAATTTATGAATGTTGATATTCATAAATATTAACATATTTTAACTACATTTTTATCATTGCTTATTTTGACAGACATCAAGACTTCTAGGCAAAAAAAGTTATGTTAATAATCTGTTAATGATTTTTTTTGTTTTGTTGAGATAGTTTCTCTGTGTAGTCTTGGTTGTCCTGTAGCTTACTCTGTAGACAAGGCTGACCTCAAACTCACAGAGACCCTCCCGCCTCTGCCTCCTGAGAGCTGAAATTAAAGGCATGCCCCATAATCACCCAGCAAATTCAGCGTCTTGTACATGCTGAACAAACCTTTTGCTGAGATATATCCCCAACTCATGAACATTAAATTCAAGTTTTTGAAATTTTGTTTTTTAATGGGCAGAATTAAACTATGGTTGTTTTTTTTTTGTTTGTTTGTTTGTTTTTAGCTTCCATATAGAGTTGGTGGTTAGGCCTGAAAGTTGCTAATGCAGGTTCTCAGCCTCAACTGCAAATTAAAATCACCAGAGAAATTAAACCTCCTGTGCTCAGGCCGTATCTCAAATTAAAAACAGGAGAGCCTACTGGGGTGGTACTCAAGTGTCAATAAAGCTCCCTGGGGAGGCTAATGGACAGCCTCAGATGAGAAACACTGGCTTTACTTAGTCTGGCTTCACATCTGCAAAGGCAGCAGGAATTATTTATACATAAAGAAAATTATGTCCTGTGACTTATACAGGTCAAGTTTTTAATTGCTAGACTTTGTTTTATGAGACCTATGAATGCATTAAAGTGATATGAAAGTTAATCTCCTATTAGAAACATGTATATAGACTCTTAAGGCTAACTTAAGGCTAGGCAATAGAAGATTAAGATCCTGAGGAATTAGAGCTTCACAGGACATGTAGGACATGCATTACCCTTTGAGATATATGGATCTGGAGAGAATAGTAAGCATTTCAGGTAATAATAGATTGAGAGTGTGAAAGACACGGACGTGTTTAATGCACAGCCATTATGTGCATGAAAGTTTGAGGTATAAGGATAAAAGAATTGTAGAAGGTCTGGTGTCATCTTGGAAATGTGGCCTTCTTCCTGCAGATATCATGTCACTGCTCAGGACACAGGCACTCAGGTTTGGATGTTGAGAACCCTTGGTGAGCTGGAGGGGCTGAGATGTGAGAAGATGGTAGAGAGGTTAGACACAGATTGCATTTAGAAACACAGATTTGATTTACACTAGAAACACACACACACATTATCACAAATGAAGCTTCTGCAAATATATAACTTTACTTTTGGCAGACTTGAAGAGCCAGTTTTCAAAAATGGAACAGTAATGACTTCCACGCATAGGCTTCTCATGTTGCTGCAGATATATTTCTGTAGTTAAAAGAACATTTTAAGTTCAAATACACCTGTTTCTCTGTCATTTAGACTATCTTTTTAAAAAGCACACTTTTGCTCATATATTTATATAACTGAAAAATTATTTGGTAAATGTAAATATTTATGCAGACATGCTCACATAAATACTAACGTGAAGGTTTAATTTGAAGCAGAGTATGCTATAAAGGTAAACTTATTTAAACAATAAAATATTTTATTGAAAACATTTTAAATTTAAGTTTAGAAACAGTAAAGCCTTTTCTTATTTTTAAATAATTAGTAAATTCTTTTTCTTAAGTTGGTATCTTTTTGTCTGTTTTTTAAGTGCTATGACTTTATATAACAGCAGGCCAGGGTACAATTGATACTTTTTTAGAAGTATATGAAAATGATTATGGACTTTAATTTTTCTTAATTCAGAGTTTCTGGGTGGTTTTTTGTTTGTTTTTCAGTTCAAGCATTATCTTCCCCAAAGTATCTACTTGGGTGGGGGTTGGTGTCACTCAGAGTGACTGCAGGTGTTTATACTCAAAACAGGATTCACCTTCACCCAGTTTTAATTTGTATTCACAGTCTTCTCAAATGCTCCCTCTATGCTACTAAATGTAAAAGGTTAAAACAAACCTTAGAAAGGGCAATTAATCAGGAGTGGCAGTTTCTTCTTCCAGCACTAGTGCCTCAGAGCCTGACTGGTTGGGGCCTGGTGGTAGCCAAGCTCTGTTCTATTTGAGTATTTGCTTCCAGAGCTCTTTCAGTACAACTAAGGTTGTTAGGAAAAAGAATTTTACTAACATTTACATAGTTTTGCTACTTATATTCTTAGTCAGAGATGTCTAAATTGTTTATATTCCCAATTTTGAGTGTTCTAGTGTTAATGGACATATATGTATGTATATATGTATGAAGGCTTTTCATAACCAACCAAATAGAAAGTAAATTTTAGATTGTTGAAAAGAGAAACCTTAAGAACCCTAACATAAAAGTACTTCAAATTTTACAAATAAAATGTAGGTTAATTTTAAGACAAGTTCTTGCTTGCTTGCTATGTAGCCAGACTGACTTCAGACTCACCACTCTCCTACCCCAGGACTACAGGTGTGTGACACCTGTTTGGAAACCCTCCTTGCTTCTACACAAGTTGGAAGACCCCATCTACTCTCCTTCCCTCAACCTGCCTGCAGGAGAAAACTCTGGGCTAACACTTCATCACCCCTCATCTCTCTGTTTCAGGCAACCCACCCAGGAGTATCCCAGCTCCTAGCTGACATGTCATCACCCCTCATGAAAGATCTGTGAAATCCCGTTGCCTAGCCCAAGTGCGTGATTTCCCTGGCATTGTTTCCTTTGGACGAGCGAACCCACCCTGGAGCAGCGTCTAATAAACCTGCATTTGTGTACATTTAATCTGGTCTAATTTGGCCTATATTGTGGAAAACCTATTACCACCATGTTAGGTTGAAATGTAATATCATTATAAATTATTATAGTTATGAGTTACACATTAGTATGAAATTAATCATTTCCCAACTTCAAGTGGGGTATTGACTTGCTTTTAAATATAAGTTAAAGGAAACCAGATAGTTTTTCTATATAAAATTCATACACATTTTAGGTGTGTCAATGGCAGCCAGCTACATTCTAGCCATAGTAAAATGTGAATACTGTGACCCAATAATTGGATGTGAGACAGTGGGAACCCTGACTTACAGTCTAGAGGCAAAAGATAAGTTGTTTCTATAGGTTTGTGGCACTGATACAGTTTTCTCTGCTGGTAAGCCTGAAGTGGTATGCTGAGCTCTCACCTCTTTTTTCCCACAAGACAAAGTATAAGGGCAGCATCAAAACAGATATAACTACATGCAGAAATTAAATTCCAGAAACTTACTTTGAAAATAGGTGTGTTTTTCTTTCTTGTGATGGGAATGGAATCCAGTTCCTTATAAGCACTCTACCACTGAGCTATATTTTTCCCAGACCCAAAGTAGACAATTAAAAAAAAATTCCAAATTTTTTTAGTTATTTTAGTTGTTCTTGTCTAACCCTAAAAAAAAAAAACCAAACAAACAAACAAAAAAACTCTTCTATCCTTCTGTTTTTGATCCCCTCTAAAAGAAGTAAATTTTGTATAAACACAGTACTTAGTAAGCATTTCCTTTGTTTTGATGGGAAAGGTAAGGGAGGCATGCAGCTTCTCTAGTCTCAGGGCTTTGTATCTGATGATGTCTGAGAGAAATAGTGATTCTAACAGTCCCCACTGTGACCATTCACTTTTGAGTAGAGACAGGTGCACTCTAGGCCCTGCCTTAGGAAACTGACTGCAACAATTTAACCCAAAACTTAGACCAGCCAGTTATTTACCAGTGTGCATGCATTCTTAGGGGATGCTGGCCAGTACAAAAGCCAACAAGGGTAACCTGTTGGTAGGTTGTGATTCTGGCACTGTACTCAGAGCAATTTCTTTCTTTCTTTCTTTCTTTCTTTCTTTCTTTTTTTATTTTACAAAAATTTCCTTTATTTTTTTTTAAATGTAATTTATTTATTTTTATATCAATCACAGGTTAGGTACTTTGCATCCCAGGCGTAGCCCCCTCATTCCCTCCCACTCTCCCCATCCCTCCCTCATCTCCTCCCTGCCCCCTCCAAGTCCACCAACAGGGGAGAAACTCCTCCCCTTCCAGATCATCTTGTCTCCTCAGGGCAATGTCCTCCCCTGGGATCTAGCCAGGCTGTTACTCCCTGGCATGTATGGGGGAGGGTCAAAGAGCCAGCCATCGAGTTCATGACTGAAACAGTCCCTGTTCCCCTTACTAGGGTCTTCAGTTGGACACCGAGCTACCATGGGCCACATCTGAGCTGAGGTTCTAGGCCATATCCATACATGGTCCTTGGTTAGAGAAACTGTCTCGTAAAAGACCCCTGTGCCCTGTCAGCAATTTCTTAAGACTGCTATGGTGACTTAATACTTGCCACTGAATTCTCTTAAAAGTGCTGTATTTTTATAGCCAGTTTTATACAGTGTAATGTAGTGAAATCTTTTTTTTTTTAACTCAAAATTTAAGAAAAGGCAAAAAGCAATGATCTTGCAGCGATCCAGAGTTTGGTCCTAGCCCTCATATCAGATAGTTAATAACAACCTGTAACCTCAGCTCCAGTGCATCCAGGCCTCTGGCCTCCACAGGCACCTGTGTTCACATGCACATACCCTGCTCCTCAGACACAGACACAAAAAGACAAAACAAATCTTTCCTAAAAAACAATGGTAAGTTTGGAGTTGCATTTTATTTTTAAGAAGCTGTTTTAGTGAGGAAAAATGAAACTGAATTTCTAACTAGTTTTTTAAATTAACTTTAGCAGTTATTATAAATGTTTACACACATCCCAAAGCTCAGTTCTGAACACTGCTTTCCTAGTTGAGGTTTAGCCTGGGACATTTTCATTCAAGGAGACTCTAGAGAGTAGCTACAACTGGATAGACTAGCAGCCCTCCCTTGTTGGCATATTTTGTCTTTCCTCTTCCCTGTGATTAAAGATAACATCTTTGTTCAAGAAACTACCCTTCCCATGGGCCCCTGTGGCTTTTTCCCCAAGATTTTATGGACTACGGAAAGGTCTCAGGTCCTGCCCTGCCTCCTAACCCTGTAGATATACATTGCAGCACAAGTAGAGGAAAACTTTTTTTTCCTTTAGTTTTTAAACACCCTTACTAGGTGGCTCTTGCTCAATTCCATTTCTGGGTTCTTCTGTATACTGTAAACATCTGTATACATCTCAGCCTCCTGTATACTTGTATTACAGGTGTGTACCACCATTCCTGGCATTTAAAAGAACACTTAATTCATTTTAATCCAAAGATAGATGGAATCAGAAACTACTATAATTTTTCAAAAGCTGAGGCTATATATGTTTTTTTAAATAATGTACCAAATATATTTTGATTCAGAGAAACAGCTAAATGCTTTTAGGGAATTTATTTTAAGTTGGAGTTGAGTACACTTGTAAAATGTAAACTATACTTTTGTTTCTATAAAGGAACATTTCGTCCCCTGCTTGCACTTGAAATGGACTGCTTCTGTTGACTGCTTCCCTTCAGGCTCAAAAACACTCTTATGTTTAGGTTTCTAGCTGTTTCAGAAGTATAGGCAATTAGACTGCGGAGTAGAAACTGAGTCATAACTGTTTAAGACTACTTCACAACAGAGTTCTGTCCATGTACATTGTATTAAACTTGGAAAAAGAATATAAGACAACATAATTTGGTGAAGAAAACAGGAATTTAAGCTTACTCTTTTATCTTTCTTGCCAATATATTTGAACTCAAGGAACTTGTACCTAATATCCATCAGCTGCTTTTCAAAACAACATTTTGCATTAAAGATAAAACTAAACCTCTCATCTCAGGGAGTGGTAAACTTTACTTCTCTGTAGCTCTCCTTAGGTATGTGCCAAACAAAGGGAAAGAGGCCAAATAAAGTAACTTCAAAAGGAAGAATAGCATAGTATGGGGTTACTGAGTGAAGCTGAGTTCCAGACTTATCAGCTGAGATTTTTAGGATTCTCACTCAAGCACCTAACATTAACCCTGAAATTACATACTCCCAGCAGACAAGCACACTTGACAGTGGCGTTCAGTGTTTACCTTTGAACCATCTGTTCAAAATAAATACTATAATAACCCAAAACATTTTGTAAGAGAAACAGTTCAGGTTTATATAACTTTAATATTGGAGGAAAACTATGTATTAAGTCTCTTATAATGTTGGGAATCAACTTTATGACAAATCAGGTATTTTGATACATTTTGGCTTTGCATTGAGTTTAGTTTGCATGTTATACATTTTTTTCTTTTCTACATGGTTTTTCTTTATTTCATTCCTTCTTTCCTTTTTTCCTTCTTTTGACAGGGTCTCATTATGTAGCTTTGGCTGGAACTCACTGTGTAGATCAGGCTGGCCTCAAAGTTAGATCTGCCTGCCTCTACCTCTTGGGTGCTGGGACTAAAGGAATGTGCAGGATGATCCCTATGTAACCTACATCATGGCCTCTAAATTTTGTTACATGCTTTCTAAACAATTACATAATATTTTCCTATGTATTCTTTGTTACAAAAACATTGTAGAACAGTCTGTTAAATAATCAAAAGTTTGAGTCAAGTAGAAAATACTGAACTCAATTGGATTGTTGGCTTTTTTGCACCATGTGTTGGTACTCCTCAGCTGTCTATACTGACCTTTTTTTAAAAATAATTTTTATTTTTTATATTAATCACAGGTTATTTACTTTGTATCCCAGCCATAGCCCCCTCCCTCATTCCCTCCCAATCCCACCATCCCTCCCTCATCTCCTCCTTGCCCCTTTCCAAGTCCACTGATAGGGAAGGACCTCCTCCCCTTCCACCTGACCCTAGCTTATCAAGCCCTAAAAAACTTACAGATGACAAAATAATTAAATCAGTCAATTTAAGTTAAACCACGTAGTAAACATCACTAGTGGAAAATAATGAAAATAATTATTATGGATAACAAAGCACATGAATTATGCAAATAATACTTATGGAATAACTCTTACCTTTCCAGGGATGTAAGTAAAGAAAATCTTAGCTAAAGAAAATCATGCAAATATGAAAAAAAGGTCCACAAGTGAAAATATTTAAATAAAAAGCAGCTGTTCAGAAGCACACAGACTTTTAAAGATGAAAATCAAGCAGTACATTGCTTCCAAGAGGAGGAAATTAGTAAAGAAAGGAGACTGGGAAGGAAAATGGAGAGAAGCAAGTGGACTGGATTTATTTGAGCCCCATGTCGATGGTCTAAATTTACTCTTTTGTTTGTATGATAGACCAGGCTTCTGGATAGCAAGCCCCTGGAATCTGTGTATCTCTGTATCCCAAGTGCTGGGATTACAAGCATGTGCCACCATACCTGGCTTTCTATGTAGGTCCTGGGGACCAAACTCGGGTCATCATGCTTGTGTGGCAAATACTTTACTGATAATCTACCACCCCGGTCCAAATTCTATCCTTTTGTTATAACTGAGAGTCAATAACCAAAACCACAAAATACTTTTAACCTTTCGGCTATTTTTCACAAACTTAAATGACACTCTGAAAAATATTACTTGTACAATGTTTGTACTTCATGATGAGGGCTGGAGAAGGATTATTATGCTCAAGTCATTACAAATATGTGTTTGCATTAAAGCCTGCTTTTAAAACCATTCTTTAACAGCAATTTAAGAACATCTAAGCCTTCTTTCAGTTATCCCCTAAAAATAGACTTATATAAGAAGTTACAGCTGCAATGGTGATATTGTGAAATGCAGTCTGTATTTCTATAACCAATAACTTTTAATATCCTTAGACTCTTCAAAGAGCTGTGTGTGGGTGTGGGTGTGTGGGTGTGTGTGTGCGCGCACGCCCACGCTAATGAACTGACTCATGGCTGGAACCTCTCAGAAGCTTCAGAAAAGATCTAGACAGTACTTGAAGGTTCAAACTCACCCCTACTGCCCAGCCTCCCAAGAAGGGGAAGGTCTGAAGCCTAAATAATCTTATTAATCATGATTATTAAAAATGAAAAAAGGCACAAAGGATTAGGATTGGAGATTCCAGGCAGATGGACAAAAGAAGGTTCCTGGGTGTAGTTCCCCCACAGGCATGGAGTTTTCTTACTCCTTCTATGACATACATCTTTTTCTCCGCAGTTCAAACCAGTTTGAGTTTTTTTTTAATTAATTTTTTAATTTTTATATTAACTACAGTTTATCCAGTTTGAGTTCTAAGTCATTCTAGCAGATTAATTGAGTAAGAGGTGTGGGGACCTTAATTTATAGTTGGTGAGTCAAAAGCACAGGTAAAATAAAATCTGAAAGGGAGAGTTATGGAGATCTACCTAAGCAATCTGAATTGAAGTAAATGAAGGATACCAACTGGTGTCTGCTGCAGATCAGACTGATTTCAGTCTTCTGTGTTGTCAAGTGAGATTAGAGGAGAAAATAGATTTCTTTATTCCTGTTAACTCAGAGGAAATGAAAGCTACATTTAGGGGAAAGATTAAGGACATTAAACACTATTAAGAAAATAGCACAAAAAGTTTAAATAAAATAAAGACCAAAGTTAACCCACTCTTGAAAAAGATACACAGAGATGAAGTGCTGAGGGGCTGGAGAGATGGCTGAGAGGTAAAAAGCACTTGGTCTTGTAGAGGATCTAGGTCCAGTCCCTCTAACCACATGGTAGCTTACAATTGGCTATAACTCCAGATCCAGGGGAACTGGTGCCCTTCTCTAGCCTCCTTGTGCACCAGGCACATACATTTACATACATGTAGACAAAACACTTCTACACATAAAAAGTAAACAACTCTTTAAAATAGATGGATGGATGGATGGATGGATGGATGGATGGATGGATGGATGGGTGGATAACGGCCAGGTATAGTGGTGCATGCCTTTAATCCCAGTACTTGGAAGACGAGGCAGGTGGATATCTGTGAGTCTCAGGCAAGCCTGGTCTACAAAGTGAGTTTGAAGATAGAGCTACATAGTGAGACCCTGTCTCAAAACAAACAAACATAAATGAAGGAAGAAGGGGAAGGAAAGTAAAAAGGAATAAAGAGAAAAAGAAAGACTTAATGACCTCAAATATCAAAAGAGAAAATAAACAAAAAGACAATGAACTTGACAGTGTTTTTAAAAATTTCAACATGGGGCCATGGATAATTTTATAAAGTGGACCAAACAGCACCCTTGGGAGTGCATTAGACAGTAGGTCTCAGACCTATCTTAGACCAAAGGATCAGGAGATTTCCAGTTGATTCACAGGCCTACAAAGAAGTATTGTTCAAGATGTTAAAGAAGAAATGCTTCTCACTTCTTGGTATATTGCCACTAGAGAGGCAAGTCAGGAGGATCATCACAAACTTGAGGCTAGCCAGGGTACATAGTAAGATATTCTCTGAAACAACAGAAATCCTCCAGACATCTGTATATGGACTTCAGTGTTATGAAGCCAAGCATTCTGAAAATTATATTACTTTGTGTGTGTGTATGTGTGTGTGTGTGCTGCAGATCAACCCAGTGCCTTGGGCATAATAAGCATGGGGAAAGCCTAACTTAATTTAACCATCATATGTTTTATTGATTTCTTATCATTAAAAGGGCAAATTATATCCTAAAAGACTATCAATACAATTTATATTTTAACTCAGTGGCAATTAAGAGGCAATTAACTACCTTCCACACCATTCTTGTCTAAAGTTGTACTACTCTACAGTGACTACATTGCACTGTTTGAAGACAAATTATCTTCCAAAATATCTTTAGATATTTAATTTTGTTAGACTGTGGTGTTACATATGAACAAGAAGAATTACAAAACAAATTATTTTTAGATTTTCAAGTCATTGTTGAACCTTTAATTTGTAAGGGCAATGACCAGATAATTGTTTAGATTTAAAAGACCTATTAACTAGTATCTATACCATCTGTATAGTATATTAATATTTTTAGGGATCAATCATGAATTTTTTTATAAACAATAAAAATGGTAATGAAAAGCTACTTTATTTTACTTTCTTTGGAAGTTATTTTTAGACAGGCCTTTTATAGTAATAAAACCACTGATAGTATTCCCTACTGACATTTTTAATACATGTAGTTTAAAACTATAACCAATAGATAAATCAAATGTTGTTATTATTACATGTTCTATAAATATAAGATTTGAGATTCAAATAAAGGAATTGCAGGGATTTAAAATACATAATAAAGTAATATTTAAAAGCTTCAAAATTTATTTGCTATGCCTAGCCTTAACTCTGTCATAGTCCCCTCCCCCCTTTTGTGGTGGTGGGTAAGTGAATAAAAATGTGATTGAAAGAGAAAATGTAAAGGTCCATTGCTTCAATATGGCTAAACTAATGGTACAGAAGATCATTAAAATGTATAGAGTTTGGGGACTGGTCAAGTGTTTGAATGGCTTCCTCAATCTAGCTGTGTGATGTTTTTATTTAAGTAAATTAGAATTAAGTAACTATATAAAAAGATTGAGGTTTTTAAAATTGAAGAATATACTTTGTATAGCCCAAACCTGATGATTAATTTAAAAGGAAACATGAAACAAGGGTCTTATATTTATTAGGGATGATTTCAGAGCTATTTTAAAGTGACAAGAAAACAAATGAACCTACCTAAATCCTATGAGAAACTTTAAATCTGTGTTCTAAGATTTATTCCAAATCTTCCATTATACGAAAATTTGCCACATTTAATTGTGCAACTTTTTATTACATTTTAGATTTTCTGTTTTTAAATTTTAATTTTTTATATTAATTAGTTTATTCACCTTGTATCCCAGCTGTAGCCCCCTTCCTCATTCCCTCCTAATCCTACCCTCCCTCCCTCATCTCCTCCCATGCCCCTCCCCAAGTCCACTAAGAAGGGAGGTCCTCCTCCCCTTCCATCTGACCCTAGCCTATCAGGTCTCATCAGAACTGGCTGCATTGTCTTCCTCTGTGGCCTGGTAAGGCTGCTCCCCTCTCAGGGGGAGGTGATCAAAGAGCCAGCCACTGAGTTCATGTCAAAGATAGTCCCTGTTCCTCTTACTAGGGAACCCACATGGATACTGAGCTAACAAGGGCTACATCTGTTCTAGGTTATCTCCATGCATGGTCCTTGGTTGGAGTATCAGTCTCAAATTTTGCAACTTTTACTCCCTATTTTTACCTATGGACATAACATCATGAATTACTCTGGTGTCTTCTAAATACCTATTTCTTTTGAAGTATATGTACTTTTAATTTTTCTTGTTTAATCCCCCATTGTTTTCATCTTTACACAAGTAGAACAGATAAAAGATAATAGAGTTCCCTGTGAAATTTAGCCTTTCAGCTACTTCTAAGTCATTAATGAATGAGTTAGTAGTTAAAAAAAAATTAGGAGATCAGAAGAGAGAAGTCAAATGATGATGGTCTTAATCACCCTGGTTAACATTAATAACTAAATTATAAAAAAAATCAGATACCTAAATAGCTTCTTACTACTAGCAAAGTTAGACAAGTGTACACGTTTATCATAAAAATTCCTGTGGCTATAAAGTGAAATATTTCAAATTTAATTTTGGCCACTTTTGAACTTAGAAAATAGGATTTACCTAGGGCAGGGAAGCTTCATAATGACCTTGCTTCACTAGGCAACTTAAACTTCAAATTCCATAGAAAACTTTCTTAGTAGTGATAATAGCTGCTAAAAAAGCAACTTCATGCAGATCCCTATGTTGCAGTGATGCTAAAAGTAGCTGATGATGTTTTAGCAAAGAAATGCAATTTGTAGGGCACATTACCATAGGCATACTTTAAAAAGGAGGGTGTGCTCAAGGAAAAGGACAAATCAGATACACCCAATTAACAACTTAAAATACTTACCCTTTTTTCCTGTACTCAAGATATCGGAGTATGATGAGACAAATTACAACAAATCCAACAACTACAAGAAAATAGAAATAAATACCATGTAACTGTGAGAAAGATTGCGAAGACCCTAAATCTAAGCAGAAGAAATAAATCAGTTATGTTTCAGTGGTAAACAGTTATGCATTTAGATTACATCTGCATTCCTTTTGTTTTGTTTTTTATTTTTTGAGACAGGGATTCTCTGTGTAACCTTGGCTGTCTAAGAACTTTCCTTGTAGACCAGGCTGGCCTTGAACTCACAGAGATCTGCCTATCTCTAAAGGCGTTCGCCACCATACCCAGCTCTCCATCTGCACTCTTTATTCTCTAAATCTAATGCTCTGGAATCACAGACCATAGTAAGAAAGAGGATATCTCTGGCTAAATTTTAAAAATCATCAAAAGCATAATCACATAATGCTTGATAGTACATCATCTTAAGAAAGCATTCATTGCTTACAGGCTACTTCTAAGTAGAAATATAGAATGTAAAATAATATAGGTTAACAAAGGGTAATACATAAAAAACAAGGTTTTTCTAAGTTAGTTAATTTCAAGTTTAAAAACTATACAAGCCAAGAAACTATTTTTTTAAATGTACTGCTTTACAGTAACAAATTTAAGCAGTGAAAAATCTGGGATACTTACTTGAAGTAATAACAATCAGAGCAATAATCCATGCATCTAAGAAGAAAAGAGCCAAGCATTTAGAAGTCTCATCTACACGTAAGAGAATAATAAAAGTTCATTTATCTAGTTTGAACAGAATCACTATATACCCAAGACATTTTAATCACAGAATACTTATATGCCCATTTCCAGGTTTTGTGTCCAACATGTAAAATTCAATTTTCAGTATTATTTTTCTTACCCCATCAGCTTATTTAGTAATGATTACCGAACAATTAGAATTCACTGAATAGAGGAAAATCATTACCCAATATATGATCTTCTTATACTTGGTTTAGTTCAGTATGCAATCTATAATTCATTATAACTTTTAAAAAGAAATCCATCTTTCCCAAAAAGTTTCAATCAATTAATTAAACAGATGCTATTTGCAATTCTTTACAAATAATACTCTACCTTATCGGGGCCCTGTCATCCCTATGCCCTCACGACCCCACCTCCACCCTTAAATGAAGACATAATCCTAAATACCAAAGACCTTCCCTCCTCAAAGTGTAGATGGCTATATAGCTCAGTTAGCAGAAGTACTTATGTGACATGATCAAAAACCACCTACTGCACTGCTAAGTTATGCAGAGGAATTTAAACAAGCATAGTTGACTAACTGGGTCTGCTGGTTTTCTTTCTCTTGATGACATAAAAACACACTCGCCAAAAGCAACATAGGGAAGGAAAGAATTTGTCTGGGTTAGCGTTCACTCAGGGAAGTCACAGCAAGAACTCAAGGCAGAACTTGAAGGCAGGCCTGTTGGCTACCCCACACAACATTACCTTTAACCAGGAAACTCACAGCTGAGAGAACACAGCAGAAACCTTGAAGGAAGGCTATTGCTGGCTTGATAGTAGGTTCATGTTTAGCTAGCTTTCTTTTTGTTTTGTTTTATTGGTTGGTAGGTTGGTTTTGGAGACAGAGTCTCTTTTTGTAGTCTACTCAGTCCTGGAACTAGCTCTGTAGACCAGGGTGGCCTCAAACTCACAGAGATTCAGCTGCTTCTGCCTCCAAAATGCTGGGATTCAAGGCTTGCACAACCACTGCCCAGCTTTAGCTAGCTTTCTTATACAGTGTGGAACTACGCCCTCAGAGCTGTCCACAGCTTTCCTACATAAGTCAACAATCAAGACCATGCCCATGCCCACAAGCCAATCTGATCTAGGCAATCCCAACATTGACAGCGCCTTTTCTAGGCTGTAGCAAATTAACAATTAATGATAATTAGCTTTACCAGAAAACATTAAATTCTATAAAATCTTAAAGTTTGAAAGTATTTATGTCTACTAAAGTTCTATAATAATCATTAAATTACCATCAGTCAATGAATGAAGTCTTAGTCTTAAATCTGCTCTTCATGGTTATCATATGTTTAACAGTTTAAGAAGCACTGGGTTTGTTGACACAGTGACACATAGTGACCACAGAATTTAAAGCTAAAGCATATATAGACAGTTCTCAAACTGTAATGGTTTGACTGAATGATTTTCACTCTACATTTGGTATGATGTATATTCAGCAGAAACCAGTGCTGAACTTTGAATTTTGACTTTTGCCTGGGTTAGCACTAAGACATGAGACTTAGATCTTAGGTAGCAGATCTTATCTTAGATCTTAAGCAGCAGAGACAAGCCACATTTCCTACAGAAGCAGGATCACATGAGTGAAACCAGTACCCTGACTATGTTACCATCTCTGATAATCTTCAGGTAGACATGCTAAGTGCATTTTCAACTTAGGATATTCAATTTACCATGGGTTGTGTTTTATGTACTTTAACCTCAGCCTATAACATTTCCTATACTAAGGCCCATCTATAAAACTGTACTTACCTACATATTACTCTGCATAATAGTACTTACACTTGTCATGGTATCAGCCCAAAGGAAGTAATCCTAAATGTCAACTATCACTACTAACAAGATATGCTGTTTCTTTAACCACCAGTAACTGAAATGTATGATATTTCCATGTAAACTGCTAAGGTCTCATACTTCAGGGGTATAAATAACTGAAATAATAACCTAATTCTTTGCCAAATATTCCTTCACGAGGATTAGGATATCCTAGGGAAAAGAGAGAGAGATATTAAATAAGGTTAAATAGAGAAATAACTAAAATAAAATTAAAAAAATAAATCCTTTAAATTTCCAAGCTTATTTTTCACCCATGTATAAAAACTTCTATTCTTTCATTTTCTTATATATCCCATTAATATTCCTTATTTTGAGTAGCATCATTAAATCTTAGTTTCATGTTTTTAGTATTAGCTTTCTTTCCACTAACATTCCATATAGTATTATTATATAGTAACATACACATTTTCTTTTTAGTATATTCTCAAAATTTGTCTGTAAATGGTTTGAGATTCTAATTAAAATTGAAGATACTGAATAAGTTCAACAAATACTTCAGTTGTCAATCTGAAATGGAAGGAAAATTTTTTCAACAACAAAAAAATCCCATATCAAAATAACCCACAGTTAATATCAATAATGAAAGACTGAAAACTTTTCCTCTAAAATCAGGAACAAGATTGGGTACCCATGTTTGCCACTTACAGTCACCATGGTGTTGGAATTTAACCAAAGCAATTAATTAAGAAAAACAAAGAAAATGAATACAAGTTAGAAAGAAAGACATAAAAATATATGTTTGAAAATGATGCGATCTTTGTTTTCTGTGCTGTTGAGGTTGAATCCAGGCCTAAACATGCTAGGCTATCACTCTACTACTAGTTTGCTGCATCCCAGCCACAAGATGGCATGTAGACAGTCTTCCACAAGAGACTATTTGAACTAATGAGTTTAGCAAAGTCACAGGATACAAAATCAACATACAAAGAACTATGAATACTTTAAAAAGAAAATTATGACAACTCTATTTGAAATATTATTTAAAAGGTAAACTACTAAGAATAATCACAAGGCCGTAAAAGATTAAAAAGATAAGAGCTCATGTGTTAAATGACGATTTGGTACTCAACTGATGGACCCAGTCATTGAAAAATGGTAGCATTTTGAAGGCCCTGATTAAAGTAATAGAATCCACTGCTAGATCTCTAATTTTATGGCAGCATTAGGAAGTGGGCCCTGCTGGGGGATATGTTCATGCCTCTGAAGGTTAAACATGGTCTGTTTCTCTCTGATCTCTCGCTGCTAGAAGATGAGAAGGTTCCTATGCCACATACTCCCACCTCCATGATGTTCTGCCTCACCCTAGGTCCACAGCAGTGGTGTTCGCAGAATGTATATGAAACTTTGAAACAGTGAAAATAAATCTTTTTTCCTTTCATATTATTTCTTTCCATCTTTTGATTTCTTCCTCACTGTTTTTCTTCAGAGACTTTTGAAGTTCTTGTCATACAGGTCTTTGATTTGCTTAGTTAGAGTTACACCAAGATACTTTATATTACTTGTGTCTACTGTGAAGGGTATCATTTTCCCTTATTTCTTTCTCAGCCTGTTTGTCGTTTATATACAGGAGGGCTACTGATTTTTTTTTGTTTTAGTTAATTTTGTGTCCAGCCACTCTGTTGAAGGTGTTTATTAGCTGCAGGAGTTCTCTGGTAGAATTTCTGGAGTCATTCATGTATACTATCAAATATTCTGTGAATAGCAATACTTTGACTTCTTTCTTTCCAATTTGTATCCCTTTGATTTCCTTTAGTTATCTTCTTGCTCTAACTAGAATTTCAAGTACTATATTGAAGAGATATGGAGAGGTGGGCAGCCTTGTCTCATCCCTGATTTTAGTGGATTTGCTTTAAATTTCTATTTAATTTGATGTTGGCTATAAACTTGCTGTATATTGCCTTTATTGTTTTTAGCTATATGCCTGCTATCCCTGATCTTTCCAAGACTTTTAACCTGAAGGAGTGTTGGATTTTGTCAAAAGCTTTTTCAGCATCTAATGAGATGATCATGTGTTTTGTGGTTTGTTTGTTTGTTTGGTTGGTTGGTTTATTTATATGGTGGATTACACTGATGGATTTTTTTATATTGAACCACTCCTGCATCCCTTGGATAAAGCCATCTTAATCATGGTAGATGCTGTTTTTGATGTGTTCTTGGATTTAGTTTGCGAGTGCTTTATTGAATATTTTTGCATCAATGCTCATAAGGGAAATTGGTCTGAAATTCTCTTTCTTTGTTAGATCTTTGTGTAGTTTAGGTATCAGGGTATCTGTGACCTCAAAGAATGAGTTTGGCAATGCTCCTTCTGTTTCTTTTTTGTTAAGTAGGTCAAGAAGTATTAGTATTATCTCTTCTTTGATAGTCTTCTTTGATAGAATTCTGCACTGAAACCATCTGGCCCTGGGCTTTCTGGTTTTAGTTTTGTTTTTGTTTGGGGGGGGAGGGGAAAGCTTTTAATGAATGTTTCTATTTCATTATGAGCTATGGGACCATTTAAATTGTTTACCTGATCTTTAACTTTGGGAAGTGAAGTCTATCAAAAAATTGTCCATTTCATTTAGATTTTTCAGATCTCCCATGCTCATGTAGAATTAACACAGTAAAAATGGCCATCTTACCAAAAGCAATCTACAGATTCAACGCAATTCACATCAAAATATCAATGCAATTCTTTACAGACCTTGAAAAGGTCTCAATTTCATATAGAAAAAAAAGAAAGAAAACCAGAATAGCTAAAAAAGAAAAAAAAAAAGTCCTGTTCAATAAAAGAAGTTCTGGAGGTATCACGATCCCTGAGTTCACGCTGTACTACAATGGTAATAAAAACTGCATGGAATTGACATAGAAACAGACAGATTGACTAGTGTAATCAAATTGAATACCCAGAAATAAACCCACACTCATATGGACAATTGATTTTTGACAAAGAAGCCAAAACCATAAAATGGAAAAAGAACACATCTTCTGCAAATGGTGCTGGTCCAACTGGATCTCTGCTTGTAGAAGAATGCAAATAGATCCATATTGATCACCCTGCACAAAACTCAAGTCCAAGTGGATCAAAGACCTCAACATAAAACCAGACACACTAAATCTGCTAACGGAGAAAGTGGGAAAGAGCCTTGAACTCTTTGGCACAGTAGACAACTTCCTGAACAGAACACCAGCAGCTCAGGCTCTAAGATCAAACTTTTCAGTTTGATTAGGGAAATGATATCCTTTCACAGTAGACACAAGTAATATAAAGTATTTGAAACAGACAAAGAACACTATCAGTATGACAAAATGGCAGCCAAGAGAATGGGAAAAGATCATCAACCCTACATCTGACAAAGGGCTAATACCAAAAATATATAAAGAACTCAAGAAATTAGACAAGCCAAATAATCCAATTTAAAAATGGGGTACAGAGCTAAACAGAGAATTCTCAGCAGAAGAATATTGAATGACAGAAAAACACTTAAAGAAATGCTCAGCATCCTTAGTCATCAGGGAAATGCAAATGAAAATGACTCTGAGATTCCACCTTACACCCCTCAGAATGGCTAAGAAAAAAAAAATCAAGTGACAGCACATGCTGGCGAGGATGTGAAGCAAAAGGAACCCTCCTTCATTGCTGGTGTGAATGCAAACTTGTACAATCACTTTGTAAATCAATCTGGTGGTTTCTCAGAAATTTGTGAATAGATCTACTTTATGCCCCAGCTATATCACTCCTGGGCATATACCCAAAAGATGCTCTACCATACCACGAGGACACTTGCTCAACTATATTCATAGTGGCTTTATTTGCAATAGCCAGAAACTGGAAACAACCCAGATAAAGTGTGGGTACATTTACACAATGGAATACTACTCAGCTATTAAAAACAAGGTCATCCTGAAATTTGTAGGAAAATGGATGGAACTAGAAAATATCCTGAATGAGGTAACCTAAACCAAAAAGACATACATGGTATGTACTCACTTACAAGTGGATATTAGCCATAAAATATAGGATAACCATGCTACAATCCACAGACCCAAAGAAGCTAAGTTACAAGGAGGGCCCAAGAGAGGATGCTTGAATCTCACTTAGAGGGGAAATAAAAAAAAAATAGTCATTTGAGTAGGGAAAGCAGGGGAAAGAGGGCCGAGTGAGAAAATGGAAATGGGAGATAGGGGGCATCTCGGAAATTGCCAGAGACCTGGGATATGGGAAGCCCCAGAAAATCTAAAGGGGTCACCCTAGCTGAGACTCCTAGCAGTGGATATGTAGCCGGGGATATGTAGCCTAAAGTGGCCACCTCTTATAGCCATGCAGGAGTTCTAGTAGAGGGATAAGGTCACCAACCTACCCACAAAATACTCAACCCAAAATTTTTACTGCCTACAAGATGTACAAGGACAAAGATGGAGCAAAAATTGAGGGAATGGTCAACCAAAGATTGGCCCTAATTGATACCAATTGGGAAGAGAACCAATTCATGACACAATTAATGTTGCTCTGCTATGCTTGTAGACAGGAGCCTAGCATAACTCCTTTGAGAGGCTTCACCCAGCAGCTGATGGTAACAGATGCTGAGACCCACAGTTGAACATTAGAGTTCAGGGAGTCCTATGGAAGAGTTGAGGGAAGGATTGAAGGAGCAGGAGGCATCAAGGACCCTACAAGAAGACCTACTGAGTCAACTATCCTGGGCCCATGTGGGCTGAGACTGAACCACCAACCAAAAAACATGCATGGACTGGTCTTAGGCCCCCTGCACATATATAGCAGATGTGCAGCTTGATCTTCATGTGGATCCCCCAACAATTGGAGGAGGGGCCCTCTCTGACTCTGATGCCTCCCTTTAGATCCTGTTCCCCTAACTGGGATGCCTTGTCTGGTCTGTGTGGGAGAGGATGCACTGAGGTCTGTAATGACTTAATGTGCCAGGGTTAGTTGGTCCTCAAGGGGGCACCTCTCCCCTTTCTAAGGGGAAGTAGAGGGGAGGGGAGGGGCTGGGAGGAAGAGGGCTGCAATCAGGATATAAAGTGAATAGATAAATAAAACTTTATTACCAAAAGTAAAATAAAATTTTTTCTCATACTGTTCTGTCATAACAACAAAAACCTAATACAGACATTCTAGTTTGCTAGATAAAAACTATTTAAGCTGTTTATAACACTCAAAGCAGTTTACAGACTCAATACAACCCCTATTAAAATTATGATGATGTTTTCTTTCTGCATTAATAGAAAAATCTATCCTAAATAAGTATAAAATCTGAAGAACACAAAGTTGACAGAATTCATACTTCTTGGTTTCAAAATGTATGTATGTATATATATATATATATATGTATGTATGTATATATATATGTATGTATATATATATATATATACTGCTATTGATATAAAGATAGGCATACAGACCTATGAAATAGAATATTACTCAAAAATACACATTTTAAGGTGATTTTTAACAAGGATGTACAGGAACAGTCATTGGCAAAGGATAGTCTCTTCAACTGGTGTTGGGAAATTAGACATTTTCAGCCAAAAGAATGGAGTTAGAGCTTCAAAATAAAAATAGAAGAAATTATTGACATAATGTCTAAAACTATAAAAATTAGGAGAAAATATAGGGAAAATTTCATGATTATAGATCTAACAGTGATTTCTTGAGTGTGACACAAACTAGGCAACAATAACAGCAAAGTAGATAATTGAATTTCATCAAAATGAAAAGTTCTGTACACTAAAGCACACTAGCAGGGTGAAGAAGCAATGCATAGAATGAGAGGAAAAATTTCTAAAGTGTATATTTGATAAGCTATTTATAGAATACTTAAATTAGTCTTAAAACTCAGTAGCAACATGCCCAGGGACATGTGCTCAGGAGTGGTATAGCTGGATCTTGAAGTAGAACTACTCCTAATTTTCTGAGAAAGCACCAGATTGACTTCCAAAGTGGTTGTACAAGTTTATATTCCCACCAGCAATGGAAGAGGGTTCCCTTTCTCCACGACCTCTCTAGCATGTGTCCATTCTTGAGAGTTTTTCATCTTAGGCATTCTTATAGGCATATGGTGGAATTTCAGGGTCATTTTGATTTGCATTTCCCTGATGACTAAGGACATTGAGCATTTCTTTAAGTGCTTCTCTGCCATTTGATATACCTCTGTTGAGGATTCTCTGTTTAGCTCTGTACACCATTTTTTAACTGGATTACTTGGTTTCTTAATGTTTAACTTATTAAGTTCTAAGAGGAGCAGGGGCTGTCTATGACATGGACTCAGTGGCTGGATCTTTGACCAACTCCTGGCAAGGTGGCCCAAGTAGGCCACAGAGAAAGAGGATCTAGACACTCCTGATGAGACCTGATAGACTAGGGTCAGATAATAGGGGAGGAGGACCTCACCTATGAGTGGACTAGGGGAGGGACATAGGGGAAGAAGAGGGAGGGAGGGCAGAACAGGGAGGAGATGAGGGAGGGGGCTACAGCTGGAATACAAAGTGAATAAATTGTTAATAATAATAATAAATAAAAACTTTAAAAATAATAATGAAAGAAAAAGTCCAAGGACTTGAATAGATATTTCTCAAAAGAAGATACACAGATGACCAACAAGCTCATGAAAAGATGTTCAAAACTTCACTAATAGAAGGGAAATGGAAGCAAAACCTAACAATATCTGATCATATCTACTAACTGGATACTATAGCTTGAACTTTCGTTTTCTTCAAAACTCATACAGAAATTCTTGCCAACATAAGGGCACTGAAATGATGAGAACACAAATGTGTTGTGTCATTATCTAGGGACTGGATTCATTATTGCAGGATTATACATTTTTTTTTCCTCTCTCTCCTTTCCCTTCTCATGTTATGATGTAGCAGAAAGCATTTGCCAAATAGCAGCACTTTAACATAACATATATCCCTGAGTCCAGAACCATGGGAGATAAGTTTCTGACCATTATAAATCATCTTATCTGTGGCATTCTGCTATAGCAACACAGAACAAACAGGTGGCTCTTGTTTTAAAAATAAAACAAAAGTAAAACCAAATAGCAAAGTTGTCTGAAATCTGGAGCTTTTGTTCACTGCTAGTGGGAGGACAAACTCATGTAGCTGCTAAGGAGAACAGCACAACATTTCCTCAGAAAGGAAAACTGAATCATCTTATGACCTACAAGTTCTACTCCTAGTGTACACCAGAAGAATTAAAAGTGGAAACTTTGAACAGGTGTCTAATTCTATGTTAAAAACAGCACTGTACAGAATAGCTAGGAGGTATACACAACCCAACCTTAGTCTATCAACAGATGAATAAATAAGCAAAATGTGGCAATATAAATAGTGGAACATTATTAGACGTAAAAGAAAGTTCTAGCACAAGACAAGAGTTACATGGATCTTAAAAAGATTTAGTTTTAAAAGGATTTAGCTATATGAAGGAAGACACAAAAGGACGAATGAAGTATGAACTAGTTATAGGAAGTACTAAGAACAGACAAAGTTATTAGGGGAAACAAGGAAAACAGTATTCAGCAGATACTGGGAGACAGAGGAAAGGGAAGTCATCATTTAACAGTGGAAATTTCAGAGATGATAAAAGGGAATTTGTTGCCCAAGAATGTCAGTGTATGCAATGCCAAAGAATTGTCTGGTTAAATTATAAAATTAACATGAGAGTGGTCTAGAAATTTAAAAAACACACGTCGAACATTTAAAAAATAAGAGTACTATAGTTTTATAAAAAGCAGGCAAATGGTGGGAATTAGAAAAGATCATTCCGAGTGAGGTATCCCAGAAGCAGAAAGGCACACATGGTATATACTCACTTATAAGTGGATATTAGACATATGATATAGGATAAACATACTAAAATCTGTACACTAAAGAAGCTAAGCAAGAAGGATGATCCTGGGTAAGATGATCAATCCTCATTCAGAAAGGTAAACAGGATAGACATTTGGAAGAGGGAGAAAACAGGGAACAGGACAGAAGCCTATCATAGAGGGGCTCTGAAAGACTCTACCCAGCAGGGTATCAAAGCAGATGCTGAGACTCATAGCCAAACTTTGGACAGGGTGCAGGGATCTTATGAAAGAAGGGGGAGATGAAAGACCTGGAGGGTGCAGGAGCTCCACAAGGAGAGCAACAGAACTAAGAAATATGGGCCCAGGGGTCCTTTCTGAGACTAATACTCCAACCAAGGACCATCATGGAAAAAACAAATCTGACACAGACTTCAAAGGAGAAAGAGGGCTGGAATACCTGTGACTTTATATACAATGGAAAGATGGGCAAGCTGTCTTCTCCCCAGCTGAAGAAGCTCTGCTTATAGCTCACTTAACTATCACCCTTTCTTAGCCCCCTAAATGGGGATGAGGGAAGGAGGAACCCTGTTACCCCTTCTCCACTAATTGAAACACATGATGGTGAGTTTCAAATGTACCTACAATTTTGTACCAAGAACTCAAAGACATATGACTGAAATTATGTAATTCCCCCCAGGGGAACACCAAAAACCTCTTATTTAAAGATTTTTTATTATTTTATTTCATGTGTCTCTATATGTGTGCATGTGTGTGCCATGTATTTTCAGGTATCTACAGGACCAGAAGTGAGTGTGAGATCCTCTGAAGTTGTGAGCCATTCCACATGGGTAATGAGGATCAAACTGGAATCCTTCACAAGAACAGGACTTTCTCTTAACCACTGAGTTCTCTCTCCATCCCTATCCTTACCTAAAGCTTTTTACACAACATACAACTCATAGCTATTGGTGGAACAATTCATTATAGCTAATCACTCATTAATATAAAACACATGACCACTAGGAGAATGGTATAAACTATGCAATTATTATGAGAATAAATCTAAATAAACCCCAATCTAAGACATTAAGTGGGAGGAACAAATCAATGGAAAATATATGTAGTTTGATACACTTTTTGCTTAATAAAAATGTGGGCTGAAGACATAGCTCAGACGTTAAGCACTTGACACATGAGAGTAATGATCTGAGTATGGATTCCCAGAAACCTCTATAAATATAGGCAGTCTACCTGCATTTTTAGCCTTGAAAGGTGGTGATGGGATTCCTAGAGATTCAAGAGGCTGGCTGTATTTGTGAGCTCTGGGTTTTATTGAGACATCCTGCCACAGTGAATAAGGTAAAAGATTGATTGGGAATGATTCCCAACATCAACCTCAGTCTTCTATAAGTACATGCACACCCCAACACATGTGCATCCACATACACGCAAAAACATAGACACACACCACATAAAATGATGAAAAAAGGAAAGAAAGATAAGAGGTTGATGTACAAAAATAGGTAAAAAGCAACCTTAAAAATATTAATAGCAATTAACTTTGGCAACATTACTTATATAATTTAAATCTACTAAAATAAATCTGTCTAGCAATATAGAAAACTTAAAACTTATTAATATAAATAAAAATACTAGAAAAACATTCATTTTACATTAATTTATTTTAAAAGATGTTAAATTCAAACCAACAAAATGTTTTAGAAAAATGGGATAAGAATATGAATAAATGACCATTGGACCTAAAGGCAAAGGTCACTTCAGTTGAGGATTTGAAGAGCATTATAGTTATACCCCTAAAATCTAAAATCAAAAAATGATTTTAAAATGTAATTTTAAAAAGCTAAGCCTGATTTTTTAAAAATGAAGAAACAAGACATCCTTCTTTTTTTCACCCATGTCTTACAGAACTCTGCACTATATCATTAGGATAAAGAATTATCAAACCTGGGTAATTGTTAACTGGAGACTTGGTAGGATGAGTAGGCATAGGACCTAGAAAAATAAATTGAGTCTATCAATTCATTTGACTTATTAATATAAAATTATATATTTAATTCTATTATTGACATTTTCAAAAAGACTATCAAAGTAAAAAATACATATTTTCTGTTCTTTATAATTCTACTTCTAGGGATTTAGTCTATGAATGTTTGATCTACATATATAATTGCACAGGCATGTGTACAAGAATGTTCATTACAGCTTTGCTTTTTACAAATACTATAAGGTAACTAAAAATAAATTATAAAGAAAATGTTTTCAAGGTAAACATACACATCCTAACAATTCAGATACCATACAAAGGGCATCATAATCTCTCCACTTTTCATACACCATCAGACCTACCATAACACCAATACAAGCTACTGCTGCCTCTGCTGCTTTCCAGTGCACTTCTTTCCTTAAAGGGCAATTTGAAGTGACTGACAATTCTATCAAGTGGCTTTTTTTTCCCAAAGGGGAATTCCTCTGGTTTCTCTTTTTTTAATTTTTTCTCACAAATCTTGTCTTTCAAATGAGAACCTAGATTAGTGTTTTATAATTTTTTTATTTTTATTTTTACTTTAAAAAAATTTTTTATTAATTACATTTTATTCACTTTGTATTCCCCCTGTAGCTCTCTCCCTCCTCCCCTCCCAAACCCTCCCTTTCTCCTCCTTCTCTACATATGGCCCTCCCCAAGTCCACTAATAGGGGAAGAGGTCTTCTTTTCCTTCCTTCTGATCCTAGTCTATTAGGTCTCATGAGGAGTGGCTGTTATTGTCTTCCTCTATGGCCTGGTAAGGCTACTTCCCCCCTCAGGAAGAGGTGATCAAAGAGCAGGCCAGTCAGTTCATGTCAGAGACAGTCCCTGTTCCCATTACTCCGGAACCCAATTGGACACTGAACTGCCATGGGCTACATCTATGCAGGGGTTCTAGGTTATCTCCATGCATGGTACTTGGTTGGAGTATCAGTCGCAGGAAAGACCCCTGTGCTCAGATTTTTTGGTTCTGTTATCAAGTGCTTATCGTTATCTCTTTCAAAGATTCCTGTCAACAGATACTCAATTAAGATATAGAAGGAAGCTACCAGGAGGTATCAGGTTCTTGTAGGAATTATAAAAATGTATTACAGAGGTTGGGCATGGTGGTGTGTATGTCTTTAATCCCAGCACTTGGAAGGCAGGAAAATCTCTGTGAGTTCCACACCGTCCTGGTCTCCATAGCTTATTCTAGTCTCAAAAGAAATAAAAGAAGAAAGAAAAAGAAAAAAAAAGAAAGAAGGTATTCTAATTACTGGGTGAGCAATTCTCAATATTCTCCATCCTTTAAAATGTTAGGGAGATAGGATATATTTTAAACAAGTTAGAACCAGTAATTCAGACTCATTTGAACAATATCCTCATTAACGCAATAGGTATCCAAAGCTCATAGAAAAGAAGTCAGTTAGGCAGAGTCAAGCTAGGATCCTGTGAACAGTCTGCCCTACCTAATGCTCTTGCTACAACCCTGTGTGGCTGCTGGTGCCTCAAAGTGGACCCATAACAAGAAGCACTGCAGTGGGAATGCTGGTTCCTCCCATTATAGCAACTTCTCCATGTTTAACAGAAGCTGATAAGGAGTCTCAAAAAAAAAAAAAAAAAAAGACTATTTCATTTCAGTAGTAGGGACTTCCTAGCTCTCATTTGCTAAGAAACCTAGTTTCTGTTGTCAAAGCTCCCTGTCAAAGACAAAAATAACAAATAAACATTTTAAGTAGGTAAGGGGAGTGGGAAGGAAATGGAAAATGCAGGTCTTATTATAGAGGCAGCAGAAATTTTTATTTATATGCACTACTTAAAAAGAACTGAAAAGCTGGGCATAGTGCATGCCTGTAATTCCGGCACTAAAGAGATTGAAGCAGGAGTATTGTGACTTTGAGGCCAGCTTGGGCTACATGCAAGACTCTAAACAACAAACTCATTAAAAAGACTCCCAACCCTAAACTAACTGCATTTCAGAAAGTGAAAAATTACTTGAGACTAACATGAAAAGAAGCAAAAGTATAAGTAAATCACTTGGCGGGGGAATAATAAAGTAGCAACGCTTAGTACAGAAAACACACATCAACAAACAGAAGCCAAGAACCTTTCTTTCCATTAAGATTGATTTAAGTAGACAAGTCATGCTAGCTAACTTTGAGAGCTTCCTACATAACAGGCATTGTGTCAATTCCTTTAAAGATATGCTACTTAAGTGTTGAACCCATATAAGAAAGGTAGTAGGTTATTTTACACATGGAAATACACATTTAAAATTGACATAAATTCCTATTCATGTTTGAATGTATTGCAAATAAGAGTTTCTACATCTGACAAATGAAATGACTGCAAATATATTCTCTCTGTACTACTAAATGTACTAAAAATGATGAGTAAGTAGACACTGCAGGAATTTAAAGGGTATCTAAAAAAATCACCAGGAGTTTAAGGGTTTTTTTTAATATAAGCAGGAAATTATTAAATACGAAAGTGAAAATTGGAGATTTCATGCTGGGAAAAGTTGACACTAGAAAACAAAATAACAATGCAGATCAGATAACGCATCACTGGCGCTTTCACTGGGAATTTAAAAGATTTTTAGGAAAATGTAAGGAGAACTTTAATAAACCTGAATAATTCAAATGTTGAAGGTTTTTTTAAAGTGGTAGAAAACATTAGAAAACAAAATAATGTAACTTAGACCAACTTTCACTACCACAAGCAATGCCTTTCATTCTTGACTTACCTATATAGCAATAATCAGGCTTCAATTTACTCTAAAATATGTTACAATCCACTTTCTATACAGAAATATTTTAAGAGAATTTATACTGCTAAACTTTAATAAACTTAAGCCCACAGAAAAACAACAAAAATCACAACAGCAGAATTATATGTCATGTCTACGACACAGGAATGAATATAAGCCTGAGATAGTTACCAAATTACTGCTTTTCAGGTATCATAATTTTTAACTTAATCAAAGAAATAAATTTTTAAAAAAGCAAGCAATCAAAAACCACCAGAAAAATAAAGACAGGAAATAAGAGAACCTATATACCTTTAAGACATATGGGGATGGGTGGGTCCCAAGTGCTATTAGCACTGCAGACCACTGTGTCACTGCCCTTCATGTAAAAACCCTCCACACACTCAAACATCACTGTTGCTTGATAGGAAAAATTTTCTCCAAATCCTGATATCTGACTTCCATTTTGTAGTACTGGAAATGGACATTTTACCACTGAAAAAAGAAAAATTGCCCAGAAGTTAATTAAAATCTGCTTTATTTTTCATATCAATGTTCTGAAACTTTTAAAACTACAGCCCAGAGTTAAAGAAACATATTTTGTGTTTCAAATAAATGAACACACAGCTCCCTCAAATGTTCATGGTAATGCTGAACTTATACCAGTACACAGGGTATTTTCCATTTTTCCGTATTCCTTAAGAAGTAAAATGAGTTACAATCTATTAGATTGATTCATAGTATACTAGAATGATTGTGGGAGAGGGACAAAAATTGTTAGGCTAGGCACTTTAGATATGTCAGACTATACCGTGAAGTGAGATCTGAGCAGCAGCTGAGACCAGAGCATGATCAGCATGTTAAGCCAAAGTGTTCTTCCCATTCCCTGTAGACCTTAACTTCTATCTGGTACCATTCCTCTCAGCCCAGAGCTTCCTTTATCAATTCTTGTAGGTTGGCTAATAAGGTTTTCAGCTTTGGTTTATATGGACATAGTTCACTGATTTTTAAACAAGTTAGATTAAACAAGATATAGTCTTGAGCTACCATGAGCTACATCCGAGCAGAGGTTCTAGGTTATATCCATGCATGGTCCTTGGTTAGAGAAACAGTCTCATAAAAAAAAACCCCTGTGCCCTGATATATTTGGTCCTTGGAGCTCCTGTCCTCTCCAGGTCAGTAGGTTCCCTAGAAATGGGAACAGGGACTATTTCTGACATGAACTCAATGGCTGGCTCTTTGACGTCTCCCCCGACCCCCAGTGGGAGGAGCAGTCTTGCTAGGCCACAGAGGACATTGCAGCCAGTCCTGAAGATACCTGATAAGCTAGGGTCAAATGGAAGGGGAGGAAGACCTCCCCTAGCAGTGGACTTGGAAAGGGGCAGGGAGGAGATGAGGGAGGAAGGGTGGGATTGGGAGAGAATGAGGGAGGGGGCTACAGCTGAGATACAAGTGAATAATCTGTGATTAATATAAAAAATTAAAAATTATTAAATAAAAATATACAGTCTTGAAAGGTTATAGGTTATTTCATTAGTACCTAATGGATAACATTGTGTCTCAGCCTCAATTAAGAAAATCCAGCTGTTACCTCTCTTGAATGTTAACTGCTTTTGTGGTTGTTTCTCTGATTTTTTTTTTTCAGTATGAAAAAAGAAAAGAAAAAGAAAATTTCTTCCCTCCCCCGTTTGTTCAGAGAGTTTCCTAGATTTAAGATTGTTATTTTGAATCCAATTTTGTTCATTTTTTGGTCAGTATTTATTCAAGTAAGTTTCAATTATTTTTTGAGATAAGGTATTTTTCACAAGATTACAGGTGTGTAGTGACACACCTAGTTCAAATGATTTCCTATACTGCTCTCTGCCTCTTTTTCTGAAACCCCAATTACAGTTACATTTTACTGCTTAATGTTCTTCAAAAGTCTGAAAGCCTATCTTCTTTTAATTTTTTTCTTAAATTATGTTGGATTTCTATTGACCTGTCTTCAGGTTAACTAATCTTTTATTTAGTTATATGAAATATATATTTAAAATTAGGAATATGAGCTATAACTTGAATGTTTTAAAAGTTACCCTTTCAAGTATGAGGGAGGACTGAATAAAAACATATTAAGAGGCACACTTGTCTACTGCAGTCCAAACACAGAGACGTTTTGGAACTCTAAAACTTCTCCAAGTCTGCTTGTGACCCATCCTTCCACAACCAGCCAACCACTGGTCTGTTTTCTATTTATATCCTGCAAGTGGACCACCTGCCTTTCAGAGTGGCTATTTCAGTAAGGCATATGAGATCCAAAAATGATGATTGTAAATAAGAGGGCAAGAACATCTGTTTTGTTCCCATGTTTTCATTTAATGTGGGTTGCAGAGCTGTGTGGTACATGCAGTGGTTTGACAAATGGATAGCCTCAGTATTTGAACACTGGCTGGGGAAACTGTAAAAGGTGAAAGCTTATTAGAGGAAGTGGTTCCATGAAAATGGTCTTTGAAGTTTTACAAACCAGTCCCACTTCCTGTCTGTTAACTGCATCCTGTTCTACTACGATGCAAGAAATGCTAGTTACATAATCCTGCCACCAAGGAGATGCTTATGACTATGCCCTTCCCTCCATGCTGTGGGCTGTTAAACTATGAGCCAAAATGTACTCTTCCTCTTAATTTGTTTCTTATCAGGTATTTTGTCACAATGACAAGACAAGTAACTAATATACATTAATACATATTAGTATATATATTTATTTAAATGTATGTGTAAGAAATTTCCAAATGTATTCCACAAAATGCTTGCTCCACTTTGTGTTGTGTCAGGTCCAACTACTCCACCTTCTTGTCAGTACCTGGTATTGCTATGTGTGCAATGTGCGTGTGTGTTGGGGGGCATCTCAAGATGTATTCAGAAACACTTCTACTCTCTTTGTCTTTCCTTCAGATAACTTATTGTTCTGGGCAGGACCTCCAGCACAGTGCTGAAGAGAGTGGTGAGAGTAGATTTTATTTTAGCTAGATCCTTTCTTAATTAGAAATAAATGAGTCTTTTACCATAATGTTGACTACAGGACTTTTGTAGGATATTGTTTATCAATGAAGGAATAATTATTTTCTCCTAGTTTGCTGTGTCTTATTATGAAAAAATGAATTGTCAAATACTCTTGGTTAGTTTTTGTAGTTGTTCCTTTTTTCATCTAATAAAATGACTATACATAGGGTTAGGGCATATACATAACTTTGGATAATGAATTGCATTGATTAACTTAGCACTGAAGCAAACTTGTAATTCTGAGTTACAAGGGCAAGTCCTACTTGGTCATGAAAGACTTCTCTTTTTTTATGTACTACAGGATTTGATCTTATATTTTGTTGGGAATTTTTATTTTAAGGATATTGTTGCTAATGTTATATTATTTATAATTTTTGGTCTCAAGAAAATGCTATTAACTACAAATTTTATTTCTCTAAGAGATAAGGATTGTTTAGGTATCTTTATTTTCTATAGGTATTTTGTGTCTTTGAGAAATGTCAGTTTCATTTAAGGTGTCAAACTGATAACCATGAAACAATGTGTAATATTCCTTTATCATCTTTAAATATCTGAAGGATCCTTAGTGATGTCTTCCTTTTCATTCTTAATACTGGTTCCTATCTCTCCTTCCTCGGCTCTCCCTCTCTCTCTTCCTCTTACACACACACACATACACACCAGTCTGGTTGTAGGTTTATCAACTTTATCCATATTCTCTAAAACTCAGACGTTGGTTTCAACTTTTTTCTTTCTCCCTTTTCAGTTTCTACTATATATTTATCACTTTCTTGCAACTTGCTACTCAGGATTAATTGGCTCTTTAGATATTACAGTGGAAGGCTAGGGATAAGTCCCTAGGTCCCTATTTTACAATTTTTTTTTGTTTTGTAAAGCAAACATTTTGTGCTGGGAAGTAATACTTCAGGTGAACCCTGGCAAATTCTGACCTTCTGAGAAGTTGTTTTCATTTTTTACACATTTCACATTCTTCCCAATTTTCCTTCTGACCTCTTTACCAATAGATCATTTAGAAGTATAATGCATACTTTTCAATTTTTGCATAATTTTCAATTTTTGTAGATTTCTTTACTAATATCTACTTTTATTTCTTGAGATTAGGTGACATACTTTCAATTACTAGTTTTTTATATATGTTTAAAAATCTATTAGTTGGGGCTGAAGAGACGCATGCTGAAGACACTGAGTGCTCTTCCAAAGGACCGGGTTTCAAATCCCAGCACCCACATGGCAGCTCATAACTGTCTGTAACTCCAAGAGCTGACACTCT